>CAUYON010035067.1:0-89026 GCA_963573935.1 Arctocebus calabarensis
GAGGGTGGGGTATAGCTGGAGTCTTGCATTGGCTGGGGCGGCGGTGTGGTGAGGCTTGAATGTCGTGGCTGTATTTTATTGGCTTTGGGTGGTGTCATGTAACACCTAGAACCAATGGAATGAAGACACCGCACCCGGAACGCTGTCTTCATTGGGCAGGCGCACATTAAGCGGAAGGGGACTATGGGGAATTTTTGAAACCCATGGGGTGGGGAGGTTCGGTTGAGGGTGACGTTATCTTAGGACGTGGCTGGCCAGGCTCAAACCGGCCAATAGGCTTTATTGTGACCTTTTTAGGAAGGGCCAATGACCATACGGGCCAGGCTTTTCGGCGCTAGCTGCGGCGGGGAGGAGAAGGACTCCCGGCGCCGTTTTAGGTTAAAGAGCCTGATGGTCGCCAACAAATTAAAATGCTAAGGGTCCAAGAATCAGACTTGGCAAACCATGGGTTAGTCAGACTCAGCCTTTCCCTACCCCAGTCCACCCCTGTCCAACCAATGCGGCCTAAATGACCGTGAGCTCTGAGATCCGTTAGTATCCTTTAAGTTGGCATGGAATTAGACTGCCAGTACACCTCTGCTCATCTCCTGCAGAGTAGGGACGAGTCCTTAAGCAAGTTTTGCCCTCTCCTCCTGACACGGTCCCCCCCCAGCGCCCTGCAGCATTACCATAATTATCACCCAACTTCTGATTAGATACAAACATGACAGCAGCAATCATGTTTCATCTTCAACTTGTAATTGGATGCAATATGGTGATTATGCATCCTGATCGAAGGGCATTTCCATGGGATAATAAGTGCTCACAATAGCAATCTCCTTGGGATGTTTTTGCTTTTGCCTTATGGCTGTAAGTAGTTTCTCTGCTTCCCTTCCCCCAAAGGGAGAGCATGACTTCAGCATCTGCTGCTGTTTGTGCCTTGATTTTCTCATCAGACACACATATGTACACACATTTGGTGCATCTGTTTTTAATTCTCTGTCTCTCCTGGCTAGTCCTCCTTCTTGGGCCCTCTCCTTCCTCCACCAATCCCTCTAATCCTCCCAGTTACAAAGAATGGAAGTGAGAGAAAAACGACCTGTGAATTATTTCTGTAGAAGGCTAATTTTTCCTTTCCTTCATCACTATGTAGCCTCTCTTTTCCTTTTTGTCCTTCTCTTCGTGGTTTCTTCTCTTTATTAACAGAGTCAGGTCTATGGAGCTTTCCTTCCCTCCAGCCCTGCCTCCCTTCCTCTTTCTCTCTCTCCCTCCCTTCACCTTCCCTATCTGTAAATGGGGAGGTGATAGCATGGTGGGGTGTAAGGAGCCCAAGTTCAGAATTGAGACAGTCCAGTTCTGCCATTTATTATTTGTGTGAACCTCGGAAAATTATCTCAGAAATCTGAGCCTAAGGTTATTTGTAAGACAGGCATCATTGTGCTGATGCTGTTTTGTGCCTTGTAGTACATTATTTGGGAGAACAAATTAAACATATGAAAGTACCAGGCTCAGAGTGAGCGCTTGATACATGCTGGTTATCGTTTTAATACCTACCAAAGTAAGGGTTTCTTTTGGTTTTGTTTGGTTTCAATGAGATAATGTATAAATAGCTTAGAACACAGCCTAGGTGCCAGGTGCTGTGGCTCACGCCATAATCCTAGCACTCTGCGAGGCCGATGTAGATGGAGTGCTAGAGCTCAGGAGACCAGCCTGAGCAAAAGCGAGACCTTGTCTCTAAAAAAAAACAACAACAAAAAAACTAGCCAGGCATTGTGACAGACGCCTGTAGTCCCAGCTACTCGAGAGGCTGAGGCCAGAGGATTGCTGGAGCCCAAGAGTTTGAGGTTGCTGGGAACCATGACACTCTACCCAGGGTGACTGAGTGAGACTCTGTCTCAAAAATAAATAAATAAATAAATAAATAAATAAATAAATAAATAAGGAAGAAAGAAAGAAAAAGAAAAGAAAAAAGAACACAGCCTAAGTAGATGTTCTCTTTCCATTTGCTTTTTTCTGGAAAATAGATGTATAAATGGGAAGGAGAAAGAAACACCATTGGATCCAAAACTAAGGATTTGTCCTCATAATCAGGATAGTCTGCATTAATGCAGTCAAATTGTCAAATATTTCCAGTGTACCTGATCTACTTGGTGCAATAGGCAACACTTCCCCGTACTCCTTAGGAGGCTCTGTGTTGCCCTCACTTTGTGGCATAGGTCCCCTGCGGGCAACTTTGACATTACGTTCTATGAAGCCTCTGAGTGTGCTGCTTCAGGGCTGGTGCTGGTAGACACAAAGGTTATCTTTGGAAGTCATCGTCTACCCGCTACCACTTCATTTTCTCATCCTTGCCTCTTTTTAGATTCTGTGTAATCCTCCTGGTGGCATTCAAGGCTGGAGAAGATGCTATCCCAAGGGCTATATTCTCATGCCATCTACCATGTGTTTTATTGAGTTTGATTTTTCAGCTTACTCTCCTCTAATTGAAAAAATCATGTCATATCTGAGTTTGGAGGGCATTTAAAAGCCATAGGTCCAAGCCACTCGTTTTACAGTTGAGGGAATTAAGACTCGGAGATGTCAGCTTATTTGTTCAGGGCCAGGCAGGGGATTCATGACATAGCTGGGGCTAGAGGCCAAGTCCCTGACATCTGTTCAAGTATTTAGCCCTCTAAAGCATAGTTTTTGTAGGTCTTTTTATTTATTAAGCCATAAGTTACAAAAATTCTGCTCCTTCTTTCTATTACAAGCCTCTCATTTTATTTTTTTCTATTGTTTTTGGTTCTGCCACTGTTAGGGATTAAACTGTGTCCCTCTTTGAGACACTCAAAAAGGGACACAGTTGAAATGATAACCAGTACTTTAGAGAATGGCCTTAAATAGGGTATTTAAAGAGATAATCAGGTGAAAATGAGGTTATTATGATTTATGTTCTTATAAAAAGGAGAAATAGAATCTGTAAGATTATTTTACTGTTGTATGGTTGATTGTGCTTATTCTGAGATTTAGAAAGTTTTTGAGGACTATGTTTTGGTTGGTGGCTGTGTAGGGTAGATATGCTGGCCAACAGTGTTCCTCCAGGCAGTTACAGGTTTTGAGAACTGTTATAAGTCTTGTACTGTGTGGCACTCTTGAGATACACCTTTGTTCCCTCATTTTGTCTTCCAGATGATGCATCTGAACCCCCCCCTAACATACGGTCCATGTATCATTGTCTTGGTGATACAACTGTCACTGCAATCTCACAAAGCAGTGACAGAATTCAGGGCTGATTTTTCTTTGCTAATCATCAAAGCCAAGAGATTCATACTAATAACTACTTTTCTCCTTCTTGGCACTGGTATAGTTATGAAGAATTGTCAATACACATATAAATGCTAATCTACATTGGGTAATACCCAGATCAGACTTCCTGGTAGATGATTGGAATGTTTCATAAACAGAGATCTTTGCTTTTAATCCTCTTGATGGTGTTTTCCCAGCACTGTGTTTGGGGTTCTACTGAAAGTGAGATGGCTGACTCGGTGCCTGTGGCTCAGCGGGCTAAGGCGCCAGCCACGTACCCCTGAGCTGGCGGGTTCGAATCCAACCCGGGCCTGCCAAACAACAATGATGGCTGCAACCAAAAAATGGCCGGGCGTTGTGGCAGGCGCCTGTAGTCTCAGCTACTTGGGAGGCAGAGACAGGAGACTCGCTTGAGCCCAGGAATTGGAGGTTGCTGTGAGCTGTGATGCCACAGCACTCTACCCAGGGTGACAGCTTGAGGCTCTGTCCCAAAAAAAAAAAAAAAAGTGAGATGGCTGACAGTGTGCCACAAAGACTGCACTGAGGTTAGGGAGAAGAAACAAGGGCTATCTAGCTATGACTGTAGAATTTGATAATGAAAATTGGTATAACTTTACAGAGAGGCATTATTAAGAGCTACTGTGTGGAAGAATGAAAACAGCATGGGCTTGGGCATCACCCAGACTCAAGACTGAATTGTATGGTTTTAGAAATATGATCTCAATGCACTGAGCCTCAGCTTTGAAAACATGAAAAATTCCAAACGTTCCAAATGTAAGAAAGAATAATATAGCAAACATAAATGCTTTCACCATCAAGTTTAAAAATAATTATGTATTAAAAATACAGCTGTAGCCTCATGTATAGCCTTCCCTACGCGTGTTGCCTCACTTCTCCCTCCCTGACACTCTCCTCAGTCCCACTATGCACACTCAAAGCAATTAATACTGAAAACTCAAAAAGCCTCAGACATATAGAAAATAAATTGCTTCTGAAATGGCAAAGGTTGGCAGAGACGCTTATTGCAGAGTTAATTAATATATCTGGCAAAAGAATAGCAAAAGGTCTTGTTTAGGGAAGTCATGGATGGTATGCCTACTTTTAAAATATAAATTACAATCTGCCAGGAAAAGAAGATTTCTAGTAGCCTGCATGGTTTTTTGAACAAGGCCAAATTAGTTAGCCTCTGTAATGAGCGCTCAGCACACATGCCTCTATGTGGGTGTGATGGTTAATTTTATGAATCAGCTTAGCTGGATCATTATGCTCAGATATTTGGTCAAACACCAGTCTAGTTACTTCTGTGGAGGTGTTTTTGAATGAGATTAACATTTAAATTGTTGAACCTTGAGTAAAGCAGATAATCCTCTATAATGTGGGTGGTTCTCATCCAATCAATTGAAAAGAATGAAGACTGTCCTCCCCTGAGCAAGACTTGAGATGCAAAATCACCTCTTCCCTGTACTTCCAGCCTGCTGTCTGTCCTGCTGGCCAGCCTCCACAACGATGTGTGAGCCATTTCCTTTTATTAAACAAATCTCTCTCTCTCTCTCTTTCTCTCTCTACCTGTATGTATACACATCCCGTTGCTTCTGTTTTAGAACCCTGACTAATAAAGTGATTAGGCAGCCTGTGCTTTGTTTTCCAAAGGAGGAAATGGTGGGTATATTCTAATCATCCTGTTCATGGCCCATGTTTCCAATATATATGCACAGCTGTACATACCTTTCTCCTTAGGTCAAGTCTCGATGCAAAAACTCTCCTTAGCTCCCTCTGCCCAAGTAAGAATGCCTTGGCCTGGTATTCCAAGCTGTCCACAGTTTTCCTGTCCACTCAGTCCTTATACTCCCGTGTTCCAAATAAATGGTATCAAACACCTCTACCTGTGTTTCATTTGTTTTGGAAAATGAACTATGAAAAATGTTTCTAGGTGAGGCATTTAATTATTGGTCCTCAACTCTCCAGTGCTTTCATTCTTTGCTTTGTCAAATGAGGAAATGCTTATTAATAATAGAGGTGCAGGCTCGGCGCCTGTGGCTCAATGGGCTAAGGCGCCAGCCACGTACACCTGAGCTGGCGTGTTCGAATCCAGCCCAGGCCCGCCAAACAACAATGACGGCTGTAACCAGAAAATGGCCGGGTGTTGTGGCGGGCGCCTGTGGTCCCAGCTACTTGGGAGGCGGAGGCAAGAGACTCACTTGAGCCCAGGAATTGGAGGTTGCTGTGAGCTGGTAATGCCACAGCACTCTATCCAGGGTGACAGCTTGAGGCTCTGTCTCAAAAAAATATATATAAAAAAAAATAATAGAGGTGCAATGCTGAGCCATCAAATGGGGGACAGCTGCTTTAGATAGTCACCCAAGCCTGAAGTGAACTATGTGGGAAAGAAAGAACCCCCTGCTGTTCTAGCCCACTGACATCTTGAAACTGGTATTGCAGCATAACGTGGTCAGTCTTGATTTATACGCCCCCCAAAGTGACAGCAGAGTGTCCCTTAATTTAATACTTAGTAGTGTACTGTCTTTGAGGACACAGTATGACAAGTGAGCATAAAGTTGATGGGACTGATTTTTAACAACTTTCTCGAATTTACAATCCCTCAAATTAATGTTCTTGTCTTCAAAGTAGTCACTGTGGGATTATATAATAATTTAAATGATGTACAAAACACTTCCTTTTACAACCCAGCCTCAAAGTTGATTAATTTAGTCATTTGCTATGTGCCAGGCACTGGGGATATAGAGATGAAAATCTGTGTCCTCGTCTCTTCAGGAGCTCACAGTGGTGTAGTAGGAAATGTATAAGGGATCTAAAGTGTCGCAATGTATGGCACAGCCATCATTGTGCTGTTGGAAGGGGGTCAGTTCTACCACAAAAATTCAGGAAAGGCTTCATAGAGAAGAGGTGACTAGTTGTTCACTAGATGGATAGATTGCGGTGGAGGTGAGGCTATTTCCAGGCAGAGCAACAAACAGGGACCACAGGCCTGGAGGTTTTTTTTTTTTTATAATTAAATCATAGCTGTGTACATTAATGCAATCATGAGGTACAATGTGCAGGTTTTATATACGATTTGAAATACTTTCATCAAACTGGTTAACATAGCCTTCATGGCATTTTCTTAGTTATTGTGTTAAGACATTTATATTCTACACCTAGTAAATTTCACATGTACTCTTGTAAGATGCACCGTTGGTGTGGTCCCACCAATTACCCTCCCTCCACCCATCCTACGCCCTCCCCTCCCCTCCCTCTCCTCTTGCCCCTTCTTCTTGGGCTATAATTGGGTTATAGCTTTCATAAGAAAGCTATAAATTGGTTTCATAGTAGGGCTGAGTACATGGGATACTTTTTCTTCCATTCTTGAGATACTTTGCTAAGAAGACTATGTTCCAGCTCCATAGGCCTGGAGGTTTGAAGTTGCCTTACACACTTAGATAAGTGCAAATGCTTCTGTATGTCTGTAGCCTAGTGTGAGACATGAGGCTGGAAAGGCAGAGAGGGGCAGATCATGGAAGGCCTTTTATGCCACACTGAGGAGTTTGTACTTTATTTTGTAAAAGAGGGAGAACCAATGATGGGTTTTAAGTAGGGGAACCACATTTCTTTTTTTAATTTTGGACAGCAATAGGAAAATACAATTAATATTGTAATGGGAAAACACTTTATTGTAAGACACAGTCCCATTCTGTCACCCTGGATAGAGTACCGTGGCATCATTGTAGCTCATAGCAGCCTCAAACCCCTGGGTTCAAGTGATTCTTCTGCCTCAGCCTCCCAAGTGGCTGGGACTACAGGTGCATGCCACCACATCTGGCTAACTTTTCTATATTTTGTAGAGACAAAGGCTTGTTCAGGCTGGTCTTGAACTCCTGGCCTTAAGCGATCCTCCTGCCTTGCCCTGCCAAAGTGCTAGGATTACAGGCATGCCTGGCAAAAACATTGTTATAGTCTCCCTGTCTTCTAAGAACTGTGAATTTAATCACTAGAGAGTTCTTTATTGATGGAGTGAATGTGCTTGATGAAAGTTTGGCGCTGGTTGAAGAGAATGAAATGCTTTGCAGGAAGGGGGTGTGGGAGAGAAATTAGGTCACCAGTGAGGAAAGGAAAGAAGAAATGGAAAGGGAAGGAGGGTGACTGAGAACTCAAGACAAAGATGTCTATTGGGAATTTTGTGTTAAAGCATTTGCCATTTGGTGTCCTGTATAAAGTCTCCTTTCTCTACAGAACTGCCAGCAGAATCAGCATTGCTTACCTGTACTTTGTGCAGGGAATTGAGAATTTAGAGACCCACTGAAGTGTTGATCATTACTTCAAGGTTAGTGTGGGGCAAAAAAAGGGACTGCACTTAGACAAGCAAGTGCTGGGCTATGTATTTTAGACTTTGGTTTGCTGTTGTCACTTGTTTCAGCCAATGAGACAATAGTAAACATGATGCCAGCAGAGACCTGGGAAGGCACTTGCTTATGCCTGTCCACCTTCTCTCTTGCTCCCATGCCTTCGCCATGAGAAATGCTTAGGTTACACTTTTGACTAATGAGAAACATGTGTCCCAGTCACCTCAGTTGCTGACAGCTAAGCAACTGCTAGATATGTGATGGGAGCTCAGCTGAGAGCAGAACTGTCCATCCAGGCCCAACCAAGATCTGAAGAACTGTCCAGCTGACCTGGATACTCCTAATAAGAACTGAATACATACATATATAAAAGTAACAACTTTTTTTTTTTATTGTTGGGGATTCATTGAGGATACAAGAAACCAGGTTACAAATGATTGCATTTGTTAGGTAAAGTCCCTCTTCCAATCGTGTTTTGCCCCCAAAAGGTGTGACATGCACCAAGACCCCACCCCCCCTTGCTCCTTCCCTCTCTCTGCTCTTCCTTTCTCCACCCCTCCCTCATTCTTTCTCTCTCTACTCTCCCCTTCCCTCACCCCCACCATGTCATTGTCATTAATTGTCCTCATATCAAAATTGAGTACTTGGGATTCATGCTTCTCCATTCTTGTCATGTTTTACTAAGAATAATGTGTTCCACTCCCATCCAGGTTAATATCTGAGTGTGTATATATTTTTTACCACTGAGTTTAGGGGAGATTTGTTACACAGAATTGTTGTGACAATGGGTATTGATACACATCATAAATTAACCCATTCAAAGAGTTGCTGCCTCTGCCACAGCCAGGAGTGGGGAATCAGAAAGCAGCCATTTCAACCATTGGCTCCAGGTTCCAGTTTCTAGATTCATAGGGGTTGAAAGAAGAACACAGGCCAGCCGTTGTGTTAACTAGGATTGTAGTGTAGGTCCTGAGGCTAGTGGCCAGAAATCTTCCACAGAAGAAAGAAAGAGTGACGCGTGTATTTGTTTAGTTGGATATTAACAATGCCTTTCAAATGGCTTCAAAGTTTCTTAGTTTCTGAAAAATGTTCTCTTGATATTTGTTTCCTGAAGTTTCTGATAAGTATGAATCTTTCTACTTTCTTAAAGACCTCTGTTCTGGTTTCATGTTTTTGTCCTATTTTTGCTTTCTGTTTAAGATTAAAACCCATTTTGGCTCGGCGCCCGTGGCTCAGCTTGCTAAGGCACCAGCCACGTACACCTGAGCTGGCGGGTTCGAATCCAGCCTGAACCCACCAAACAACAGTGACGGTTGCAACCAAAACAAAAATAGCCGGGCGTTGTGGCGGGCGCCTGTAGTCCCAGCTACCTGGGAGGCCGAGGCAGGAGACTCGCATGAATTGGAGATTGCTGTGAGCTGTGATGCCACGACACTCTACCCAGGGCGATAGCTTGAGGCTCTGTCTCAAAAAAAAAAAAAGATTAAAACTCATTTTACATTACTTGGGAAGTAGGTATGGATCTAAAATCAGAGTATCACAGAAACATTGCACTGTAGAACAGGAAGAGACCTTTGTATGTCGCTAGGGTCAAGGACATCAGTAGATCTCACTCTTATAGGTAAGACTTTGTCCTGGAGTCTTCCCAAATAATCTTTCATGCTCACCTTTCTCATGCTCTATGTGTATGAGGGGATGAGATGAGGACCAGTTTCAAAAGCTACCTAAAATACCACACTGTCATGCTAGATTCAGATTCTAGGAATCCAATTCTCAAATACAGCATGTGGGTGAATGCTTGAAGCAACCAACCCCAAATGCTGAAATGCAATTTCAGTTCAGTCTCAATCATTTTGACTAGAATTCCTCCTTTAAACCTCACACGAGATGCTTGTTTTCCTCTCTTTTGTGTGTTACAGAATTTATTCAGAGTTCCTTTCTTGTACTATACTTAAAGATGGACAAAATGTTCTTGAAATTTCAGGCAGAATAGTAATTTCCATGAGAATGTCCTTATTCTTAGGAAATGCATGCTAAAAATTTTAGGGGGAAACTGTCATGATTCTTGTAACTCATATTTAAATGCTTCAGAAAAAATAAAATATGAACATCTACTGTTTATCTGTGTAAAGCAAATATGGCAAAATGTTAACAATTGTTGGATCTAGGCAGGGAGTATATGGATGTACATTATATAATTCTTTTAACTTTTTTTGTTTGAAAGAATTTCAAAAAAATGTTCTATAAAGAAACTTCTGACTTACCTGGCTCCACTGGAGTTTTACCACATGTTCAAAGAACCTAATTGAATGTATAGAAGGAAATAATTTTTCAAGTAACTTTGAATACAGAATTCTCACTGTACATATTTAGTGAGATAAATTCTAAGGACAAAGAACGTACTTTCTTCACTAGATTTATTGCTAATAGTATTTTAATTTGGGAACAATTTTATGTATATCATATGATAAAGCAAAGATTGCATTAATGCGGTTAGGAACTGAGATGTTACTGTAAGAAAAAAGAGTCAGGAATACACAGAGGTTCTTCAGATTCACAGTGGTTTCTAGATGAGCACTTAAAAATCATGTTTCAGTACTTTAGGCTGAGAACTCTGGCAGTGGCTTCTCTGATTTTTGCTTCCCAAGCTCTTCCCTTCCAACAGATATGTAGGTCTGTGTTTCTTTGTATTAAAATCCTTTATACTTGGACTACATAGAGTGCTTTTTCTTTTCCTGACCAAACTCTCATTAACAGAGGGAGCCCATTTTCGTTGTGGTTCATCCATATCCTAACTTCGAACTCTTCAGAGTTTCAGCTCTATGTGGGTTATTTTTTGTAGGACTCCTTATCTCAAGTGGGACCTGAGCCTTGACTTCTCTGTATTTTGCTCCTTGAGGCTGCGGAACAGATGCTAAAAGTATGTAGTACCAGCAAATATTCTCAGAGCAAAAGTGGTGCCTCAATTTGGGCTGCTATAATGAAGAACCACAGACTGAATGCCTTCAATAATTGAAATTTATTTCTCACAGTTCTGGAGCCTGAAAGTCTGAGATCAGGTTGATAGCAGGTCAAGTTCTGGGGAGGGCTGTCTTTTGGATTATGAATTGCTGTCTTCATCTATCCTCACATGGTGACAAGCAGAGAGTGCTCTCCAGGATCTCTTTTATAAGGGCACTAATCTTATTTATGAATGTTTCACCCTTCTGACTTAATCACTTCCCCAAAGTTCCACCTCCTAATCACTTCCCCAAAGTTCCACCTCCTAATACTATCACATTTATTTCAACATACAAATTTGGGGGAGGGAGGACACAAATATCCAGTACATAACAAGCAGCTATGGTCTACTGATATTCAGCTTACTTCTCTGGGATCAGGATTTCTCTGGAAAATTTAACCTCGCAGTTTCCACATTATCTTTCAATCATATTACTATTTTTAAGGGAATGTTTTTATATTTTATCCAGCATTTTTTGGTATTTTTGGCAGAAATGTTCATCTGAATAACATAGCCTGCCAGTAAAGGAAATGGAAGTCCCCAGAAGCTTTTGAACTTAATCAACGGAGCCCTACAGGGCTATGCTAATGGAAAGAATTTTGTGCACCCTGGTAAACCAGTAGAGGGGATCTATTTAAGGAAAGAGGCCTTTTCAGAGTCTCCTCATATAAACCATTTATGCAGCTCTCTCATCCATGATGTGGCCTTCCTCATTATAACGGCTTTAAAAATTCAGTACAGCAAGGTTTCAATTCTTTATACTTATAAATTATACTCATGATAGATGTAAAGCCACATCTTTTAAGCCAGTGACTGATTTTGGGTCATGGTGTCCTTTGGAAATATGACAAAAGCACATTCACTCAAACTGAGCATACAAGTTCACTAGTTCATAGACCACCTGAAGCTCATCAGTGGGCCCAGGTTAAGTTGTTACTTAAGAAATGAGGGAGGGGTGGGGAAAGGAAGAGCAGAGAGAGGGAAGGAGTAAGGGTGGTGGGGTGGTGGGGTCTTGGTGTGTGCCACACCTTTTGGGGGCAAAACACGATTGTAAGAGGGTCTTTTCCTAACAAATGCAACCAGTGTAACATGGTTTCTTGTACCCTCAGTGAATCCCCAACAATAAAAAAAAAAAAAAAAAGGAGCATCTAGGACACTCAACTTTGGAAACAAGCAGACCGAAGAGAACCCATTAGGCCACTAGGGGTGCTGTATCCCAGCCAGCAGAAAAGCTTGTGTTCATACCATTTCAGATTGAACAAAGTTGCTTTCTTCTTACTGCATTCACACTTGAGAAAAACAAAGTAAATTCATGTGACTTTAGCCTAAAATAACTGTTTCCTGTTGGATTTACTTTCTCAGACCTTGAAGATGAGAAGAACAGAGTGTGAAATTGAGCTTGTTCACATGAGTGGTTCCTGAAGTTCCAAGCTGGTGAAAGTTAATTCTTCAGCTGGAAAACTCTCTTCATATCTTCCCTATCCCTTTTAACAAAGGAATAAGTAGACATTCAGAAATTTTTTTTTGTCAAAATGGAGACTCACCCTTTGAATTTTTTCTCTCCTGCATCTTGGATCCCCATGAATTATAATCTTCAACAAACAGGGGCTCCAAATACAACTTAGATGGTCCTCTAGCTAATATTGTATCAAAAGAAGTTCAGGAGAGATGAGATTTTATGGATGAGGGTTCATAAGTATCATCAAAAGACTATGTGGGTGAGGATCAAAAAAAATGAGGTGTGATGATCTTTGTAGGCTGAACAATTGGTTTTAAAATCACTTTTTCATTTATCTAAATCCCACCATTTTGTCTTTTTGCATAAGACATACTTGTTGGAGAAAATTTAGAAAACACTGTTGAGTGAAAAGAAATAGAAGACATGGTTAATAGCAACCACCATTTATTGAACACTTATCATATGTCAGGCACTGTGATAAATCTGTATTGCTATCTCATTTAATCCTCAAAACAGTCTAATGATAAATGGCCTTATTTCCATTTAATGCATGTAGAACCTGGATATGAAGTCACACTGTTAAAAGGTAGTGGAGTTGAGATATGAATACAAGCAGTCTGAATCTAGAGTCCAGTCTCTTAACCACTGTCCTTTTTATCTTTTAAATTTTCTTTTCTTTTCTTCTGTTGGCGATTCTCTTGCCCTTAGCCTCCCAAGTAGCTGCGACTACAGGCCTCCACCACAATGCCTGGCTTTTTTTGGTAGAGACGGGGGTCTTATTCTGGCTCACTCTGGCTAAAGATGGTCTTGAACCTTTGAGCTCAGGCATTCCACCCACCTCTGCCTCCCACAGAGCTAGGACTACAGGCATGAACCACCACACCCTGCCTCCTTTTATCTTTTTATTCCAAGTGCTTCCTCGTACTTAGAGAAGCAACTGAATACAGAGGAATCAGAGTTAAGGACCCAGATTTCAGCTTTGGCTCAGCTATTAATTAGCCATTAAAGTGTAGGCATATTATTTAATATCTTCCTGCCATACTTTCAAAGGCTTTCAATTGCCTTTGACATAAAATCAAGGTTTCTTAGTCTGGTGTTCAAGGTCCCTATTCAATTCTGCTTTGTTTACTATTCTTGAATAGCAAATCCACTTGAACTTACCCTGTTTTTATTCTACTAATAAACATCTGGGGTCAATTTACTTATATTCTGACTCATCCCCAATAAAGCTCTACTCGCCATCCACATCTTAGCTCTGATGAGGCTCATTCACTATTCATGAAAAAAAAAATTGCATGTGTACCATGTTCCAGATACTAGGCTAGACACTACGACTGTAATAGTATAGAAGAGAGCCAACATCCCAGGTCTCAAAGATGTTACAGTCTAGAGAGCAAAAGAGAGGCTAAATGAATTAACCAAAACAAACTAATTAGGACTGCAAATTATGGTTAAGTGGCATGAAGGAAAAAAAAATAACAGAGAAACCTATTTTAGATGAAGTGATCAGGAAAGTTCTTTCAGAGTACGTAACATTTAAGTGGAGAAATTAAGGATGAGAAGGAGCCAGCATTTTTACAATTTAGGAGAAAAGTATGCTAGAGGGAGGAAAATACAAAGTCCTGAGGCAAGAACGAACTTGGTTCTGTGTTGTGGACCAGACAGAAGACCACTGTGGCTAGAGCAGAGTGAGCCAGGGACACAATAATAGATAAAAAAAATCAATAAAACTGCAAGTTGATCCTCGAAAATACCCTCAAGAATGACAACTCTTGAGCTAGACTCACTAACAATTGCTTAAAGCAACAGAAATTTATTCTCTCACAGTTCTGGAGGCTAGAAGTCCAAAATGAAGGTGTTAGCAGAGCCATACTTTCTCCAGAGGTTCTAAGAAGGAATCTTTTTACTTGTCCAGATTCTGGTGGTTGTTGGCAATCCTGGGGATTCCTGGTTGATGGCAGCATAATTATAATCTCTGTCTGTACATGGTCTTCTCCACTGGGTGTACCTCTCCTCTGGCATTTTTTTGTTTTTTTTTTTTTTTGCATTTTTTGGTCGGGGTCGGGTTTGAACCCGCCATCTCTTGTATATGGAGCTGGCGCCTACTCCTTTGAGCCACAGGCACCACCCTCCTCTGGCCTCTTTATAAGGACAACAGTCATTGGCTTTAGTATGATCTCAATTTAATGAATTATATCCTCAAAGATTGTACCTCCAAAGAAGATCACATTCTGAGATTCTGGGTAGACACGAATATTCAACACAGCGTAGGGTTATTATGAACAACTTTGTGTCAGCAAATTAGAAAACTAAGAAGAAATGGACAAATTTATAAATAAATAAATTAAGGAAACAGATTCAGGAAGAAATAGAATATCTGAATAGAACTGTAACAAGTAAAGGAAATGAAATAGTGATTACAATTTTTCAAAAAGAAAAGTTTATATCCAAATGGATTTGCTGGGGAATTTTATCAAATATTTTAAAAAGAAAGAATACCAATCATTCGCAAACACTTTTAATGGAAAAGGGATTCACTTCCCAATTTGTTCTATGAGGTCAGTATTACCTGGTACCAAAGTGAGATAAAGATATCCTAATGAAAGAAAAGTACAAACCAATATCCTTTATGAAAACATCCTTAACAAAGCATTAGTGTGGTAGGCAGAATTCTAACATGATCCCCCAAGATTTCTGGCCCTCAGTGTATACACATCTTTTATCAGTTTTAATGAAACACTAATCTAGGCATTGCTGTGAAAGAATTTGTACAGATGTAATTAAGGTTCTATATGAGTTGACAGCTAGGGAAATTATCCAGGTGGGCCTGATTTAACATGAGCCCCTTAGAAGTAGAGATATTTCTCTGGCTTGTCTCAGAAGGAGAAGTCAGAGATTTGAAGCCCAACAAGGATTTGAGGGGCTGCTTTTGCTTGAAAATGGAGGGAGCAGAGACTATGAGCAGTCTCTAGAAGCTGAGATAATACCTCAAATATTAATCAGAAAGGAAACAAGTACCTTACTCCTATAATGACAAGGAAGTCAATTCTCCCAACAAAATCTTGGAAGCAGATTTTCCTCAGAGCATTCAGAGAAGACACAGTTTGGCTGGTACATTGATACCCTGAGCAGAGAACCCAATCATGATTTGCTTGAATTCTGACTTACAGAATAAGTTAATAAATGGTTGTTGTTGTAAGCTGCTGAGCAATTTGTTATGCAGCACTGGAAAACTAATACAATTAACAAACCAAATCCAGTAACATATAAAAAGGATTACACACCACGACACAAATAAGATTTATTCTAGTTATGCTAGACTGGTTTAACATCTGAAAATCAATTAATATGATATATTATATCAGTAGTGTGAAGGACAGAAAAATACATGATTCTTGCAAGAAGCAGAAAAAGAATTTGACAAAAGCCAACCCTCATTCATGATATAACCAATCAGGACTACAAGGGAACTTCTCTAACCTAATAAAAGGTATCTAAAAAAGATCCTGTTAACATCAAACTTAATGTTGAAAACTGAATGTGCTCCCTTAAGTTCATAAATGAGGTACAATGGCAAATCTCATACATTGCCAATAAGAATGTGAATTGGTACAAACACTTTGGAAATATTAATAGTTTATTGCTATTTGATAGAAGGCTCTCTTGATCCAGAAGTTTAAATAATAGGTGTGTATACTGGAATATCTCTTGTATTTGTAATATGCTCATAGCATATTGTAATAGCCCCAAACTAGAAAAATGCAAATGGCCATCAAGAGTAGAATGAATGAATCAATTATGGTTTCTTTTTTTTTTTTTGTATTAAATCATAGCTGCGTACATTAGTGCAATCAAGGGGTACAATGTGCTGGTTTCGTATACAATCTGAAATGTTTTCATCAAACTGTTTAGCATACCCTTTATGGCATTTTCTTAGTTATTATATGAAGACATTTGTATTCTGCATTTAGTAAGTTTCGCCGGTACCCTTCTAAGACGCACCATAGGTGTGGCCTCACCAATTACCCTCCCTCCACCCCAACCTCCCCCCTCTCCTCCCTTCCCATACTCTTGTGCTATAGTTGGGTTATAGCCTTCATATGAAACCTTTAAATCAGCTTCCTAGTAGGGCTGAGTACATTGGATACTTTTCCTTCCATTCTTAAGATACTTTGCTAAGAAGAATGTTCAGTTCCATCCATGTAAACATGAAAGAGGTAAAGTCTCCATCTTTCTTTAAGGCTGCATAGTATTCCATGGTATACATGTACCACAATTTACTAATCCATTTGTGGGTCCATGGGTACTTGGGCTTCTTCCACGACTTAGCAATTATGAATTGGGCTGCAATAAACATTCTGGTACAGATGTCTTTGTTATAATGTGATTTTTGGTCTTCTGGGCATATACCTAGTAAAGGAATTATAGGGTCGAATGGAAGGTCTATTTTTAGATTTCTAAGTACTCTCCAAACATCTTTCCAAAAGGAACGTATTAGTATGCATTCCCACCAGCAGTGTAGAAGTGTTCCCTTTTTTCCACATCCATGCCAACATCTCTGGTTTTGGGATTTTGTCATGTGGGCTAATCTTACTGGAGTTAGGAGATATCTCAGTGCAGTTTTGATTTGCATGTATCTGATTATTAAGGATGGTGAACATCTTTTCATGTGTCTGTAGGCTGTGTGCCTGTCTTCTTTGGAGAAGTTTCTCTTCAAGTCCTTTGCCCCCCTGAGATGGGATCACTTGTTCTTTTCTTGCTAATATGTTTGAGTTTTCTGTGGATTCTGGTTATTAAACCATTGTCGGAGGTATAACCTGGAAATATTTTCTCCTATTCTGAGGGCTGTCTGCTTTCTATACTTACTATGTTCTTGGCTATACAGAAGCTTTTTAGTTTGATCAGGTCCCAGTAGTGTATTTTTGATATTGCTTCAATTGCCTGGTGAGTACTCCTCATAAAATATTCACCCAAGCCAATTCCTTCAAGAGTTTCCCTTCCACTTTCTTCTAATGTTTTGGTAGTTGCATGTCTTAAGTTTAAATCTTTAATCCAGTGAGAGTCTACCTTAGTTAATGGTGAGAGGTGTGGGTCCAGTTTCAGTCTTCTACAGGTCACCAGCCAGTTCACCCAGCACCATTTGCCAAATAGGGAGTCTTTTCCCCACTGAATGTTTTTAATTGTCTTGTCAAAGATCAAGTAACGGTAAGTAGCTAGATTCATTTCTTGGTTCTCTATTCTGTTCCAAACATCTACCTCTCTGTTTTTGTGCCAGTACCATGCTGTTTTGATCACTATTGATTTATAGTAGAGTCTCTGGTGATTCCTCCTGCTTTGTTTTTATTTCTGAGTAATGTCTTGACTATTCAAGGTTTTTTCTGATTCCATATAAAACGAAGTATTATTTTTTCGAGATCTTTAAAATATGACAATGAAGCTTTGATAGGAATTGCATTAAAATTATATATTGCTTTGGGTAGTATAGACATTTTAACAATGTTGATTCTTCCCAGCCATGAGCATGGAAGATTTTTCCATTTGTTAACATTTTCAGCTATTTCTTTTCTTAAAGTTTCATATTTCTCTTTATAGAGATCTTTCCCATCCTTTGTTAGGTAAACTCCCAAATATTTCATCTTCTTTGGCACTACTGTGAAAGGAATAGAGTCCTTGACTGTTTTTTTGGCTTGGCTATTGTTGGTATATATAAAGGCTACAGATTTATGGGTGTTGATTTTGTAGCCCGAGACATTGCTATATTCCTTGATCACTTCTAAAAGTTTTATAGTAGAATCCCTGGTGTTTTGCAGATATACAATTATACCATCTGCAAAGAGTGAAAGTTTGATCTCTTCTGACCCTATGTGGATACCCTTGATCGCCTTTTCTTCCCTGATTGCAATGGCTAAAACTTCCATTATGATGTTGAAGAACAATGGAGACAATGGGCAACCTTTCCTGGTTCCTGATCTAAGTGCAGATGACTTCAATTTAACTCCATGCAATACGATATTGGCTGTGGGTTTGCTGTAGATGGCCTCTATCAGTTTAAGAAATGTGCCTTCTATAGCTATATGGGGTTCTTTCTGACTCCATCCAAAATGAAGAACTATTTTTTCCAAGTCTTGAAAGTATGATGTTGGTATCTTAATAGGGATGGCATTCACTCTGTAGATTGCTTTGGGAAGTATAGACCTTTAAACAATGTTGATTCTTCCCAACATGAGCATGGTATGTTCTTTCATTTGTTAATATCCTCTGGTATTTCTTTTCTTAGGGTTTCATAATTTTCTTTATAGAGGTCCTTCACCTCTTTCATTCAGTATATTCCAAGGTGTCACATTTTCTTTGAAGCTACTGTGAAGGGAATTGTGTCCTTAATTAGCTTTTCATCTTGGCTGTTACTGGTGTATACAAAGGTTACTGATCTGTGGACATTGATTTTATATCCTGAGACATTGCTGTATTTTTTTATCACTTCCAGTAGTCTTGTGGTTGAGTCTTTGTGGCTCTCTAAGTATAGCATCATTTCATCATCAAAGAGGGAGAGTTTCACCTCCTCTGCTCCCATTTTGATGCCCTTTATTTCCTTCGCTTGCCTGATTGTCTTGCCTAGAATGTCCAGCACTATGTTGAATAGTAGTGGTGATAGAGGACAATCTTGTCTGGTTCCAGTCCTGAGTGGAGAAGCTTTCAATTTTACTCCATTCAGTAAAATATTAGCTGTGGGTTTGTCGTAGATAGCTTCAGTCAGTTTAAGAAATGTGCCATCTGGCTTGGTGCCTATAGCTCAGCAGCTAGGGCACCAGGCACATATACTGGAGCTGGCAGGTTTGAACTGAGCCCAGGCCTGCCAAACAACAATGACAACTACAAACAAAAAATAGCCGGGTGTTGTGGGACCTGTAGTCCTAGCTATTTGGAAGGCTGAGGCCAGAGAATTGCTTAACCCCAAAAGTTGGAAGTTGCTGTGAGCTGTGATGCTATGGCGCTCTACTGTGGGTGACATAATGAGACTCTGTCTCAAAAAAAAAAAAAAGAAAAGAAAAATAAAGAAAAAGAAATGTGCCCTCTATGCTTATATTCTTTAGTGTTCTAATTAGAAAAGGATGCTGGATTTTATCAATTGGTTTTTTGGCATCTATTGAGAGGATCATATGGTGTTTATTTTTGCTTCTGTTGCTATGGTGAATTACGTTAATGGACTTGCACATGTTAAACCAGCCTTGCATTCCTGGGATGAAACCTACTTGATCATGATATATGACTTTTTAAATGAGAAACTATAGTGTATTGGCTAGGATTTTGTAGAGAAGTTTTGCATCCATATTCATTAGTAGGTCAGAAATTCTCCTTTTTAGTTGGATGTTTTCCTGATTTTGGTACCAGGGTGATGTTTGCTTTGTAGAATGTGTTGGGAAAGATTCTTTCCTCCTTAATTTTTTGGAATAATTTCTACTAGATGGGAAGAAGCTTTTCTTTGAAGGTTTGATAGAATTCTGGTGTAAAGCGATCTGGACCAGAGCATTTGGGGGTAGGGGGAGATTTTTTATTGTTTCTTTGATCTCAGTGCTTGAAATTGGTCTGTTCAGGAGATCTGTTTCTTCCTGGCTAAGTCTAGAGAGATTTAGAGAGAGGTGTGATTCCAAATATTGATCCATTTCCTTCACATTGTCAAATTTCTGGGCACAGAGTTTCTTGTAGTATTCAGAGATAATCTCTTTTATCTCTGTGGCATCAGTTGTTATTTCTCCTTTATTGTTTCTGATTAAGATTACTAGAGATTTTACTTTTTTATTTCCAGTTAGTCTGGCCAAAAGTTAATCTATTTTATTTATTTATTTTAAAACCAACTGCTTGTTTCATTAATTTTCCAAATGATTCTTTTGTTTTCAATTTCATTAATCTCTGATTTAATTTGGATATTTCTTTTTTTTCTACTGAGTTTAGGCTTAGATTGTTCTTCCTTTTCCAATTCCATAAGTTGGTGGTGAGTTTGTTTATTTTTCTTTTAGATGTAAAAATCTAAAGCGATAAATTTTCCAAATTTTTTTTTTAGATGTAGACATAAAGCAATAAATTTTCCTTTTTCTTCCATTCTTTTTTTTTTTTTTTTTAATGTAGACATCTAAAGCGATAAATTTTTCTCATACTTCTTTTGCTGTATCCTACAGGTTCTGGTAGGTTGTGTCTTTATTGTTGTTATGCTCAAGGAAGTTAATGATTTCCTATTTTATCTCATCCTGAACCCAACTGTCATTAAGCATAAGGTTGTTTAATTTCCATGCCATTGTGTGGGGTCGAACGTTTTTGTTAGAGTTGAGTTCCTTTATTGCCTTGTGGTCGAGAAGATACAAGGTAAAATTTCAATTCTTTTGATTTTTATTGAGGTTTGATTTGTGTCCTAGGATATGATCTATTTTGGAGAATGTTCCATGGGCTGATATATATTCTTTAGCTTTAGGATGGAGTATTTTGTATGTCTATCAAGCAGAAGTGTTCCAGGGTCTCATTTAAGTCCCTTGTATCTTTGTTTAGTTTTTGTTTAGAGGAACTGTCCAGCTCTGTAAGAGGAGTGTTAAAATTTCCTGTTATTATGGTGTTGTAGGATATCATATTGCTCAGACTGAGTAAGGTCTGTTTCTATAATTCATAAGTGTGTACATTTTTCCACATCTCTCTAAGAGAGTCCTTTGTTTTTTTCTCTTCTTTTCTGAAAAATTGAGTTAGCTCAATAGTCTTGTCTTCAAGTTCAAAGATTCTTTTTCTACATAGTTTAATCTGTTAGTAAAATGCTCTCCTGTGTTTTGAAACTCCTTGCATGTCTCTTTCATTTCTTTAGGCTCTGTTATATCCTTCCTAATTACATCCAGATCCGTGGTAACTTTGTCCTTAATGTCATAGATTTGCTGGTTTTCTCTTTCTCTTCAATTCTGTTCATCTGACTTGCCATCCTTATTCTGAATTCTATTTATATCAGGTCAATTCTTCTTTGTGTTTGGGATTTTCTGTGATCCCTTTAGGGAATTTATCTGTTCTGGTCTTTCATGTTGCTAGAGTTTTTTTGCTGGTTCCTTCTTCTCATTTGTCCTTTCTTTTTTTCTTTTCTATTTTTCCCTTTCCCTTCCTCCTCTTTACCTGTTCTTGTCTTAACTCTAGGTTATTGGTTCAAGTTGGCCTTCAGATATACTAGAGAAAAAGAAGAAAAAAGTAATTTTTTGACTATAATATTAAAATCCACTTTATTACATGAGAAAAGAAATAGAAAGGAAAGGAAAAGAAAGGAAAGGAGGAATAAATTAAGAAATTTTGACTATAATCATTAAAATCCTCTTTATTGCCTTGGAAAAAGAACAGAAAGGAAAGACAGAAAAAAAAAATGGATTGTAATTTTTTATGTAGCCTTAAAAAAAGGTGAAGAGTTTATCTCTTTTATGTATACATGGATAGAACTAGAACATATTCTTCTTAGTAAATTATTTCAAGAATGGAAGAAAAAGTATCCAATGTACTCAGTACTATTATGAAGCCAATATATAATCACTTATACTTTCATATCTAAGATAAAACACAACATTCGCCCAGGATGAAGGAGGGAAGAGGAGAGGGTGGGATGAGGTTGAATGGAGGGAGGGTAAGCAGTGGGACCACACCTATGGTGCATATTGCAAGGGTACTTGTCAAATCTCTTAAGTGTAGAGTATAAATATCATAACACAATAATTAAGTGAGGTGAAGGCTATGTCAACCTGTTTGATGCAATAAGCATTCCAAATTGTGTATGAAATCAGCACATTGTACCCCATAAATGCATTAATGTATATAGTTATAATTTAATAAAAAATTAATTAAAATTTTAAAAATGCTGAAAAGTCTGAATTAAAAAAAAATCTTTGTTGTCTTGGAAGAGAAATAGAAAGAAAAGGAAAAACAAAAGATCAGTAGGTGGCGTGTTAGGATTAGAGGTAACAGCAACTGTTGGACGCAGAGATTCACTGAAATTCATTCTCTGGAGTTTTCAGGTAGCCTGTGAAGTTGGGGTGGGGTTTCCTGCTGTGCTCTGGGGCAGGCCGTGGTCGGGGACAGCACTGAAGATCCAGGGAGAAGTGCTGCATGTCTGAGGGAGGACACAAGATGTTCTGGGACACCATACTGAATTCCAGTTTCAGATAGGAACACTCACAGTTTGTATTAAGGTTGGAACCAAGTCTTAGTAATCTGTGCAGTATCTGGAGTCTGTAAGGATGTGTGTGGGGGAGGTGGGGTGCAGGGCCATTTCTAACTGTTTCTCGGCAGACCAGTTTGGAGGAAGCTGCCCAAATTTGGAGGGCAGAGTCCGTGCTTGCTGCACAGCCAACCAGACAAGAGGGCTTCAGTGCCTCAGGGAAGCTGAGCCAAGTGGGACAGAATCATGTGACCACAATCTCAGGGCTCCAGTGATCCTCGCACCCCTCCTGTGCCCCCTGAGGTGGGGCTGTTGGCCACTCTCTCTGAAGCAGTGTTTTCCACAGAGCCCCCTCCTGGCCTTTTGCCATGCCTGATCTGTCTGTGCTCTGTGAGAGGAGCACTTGGCAACAGATCACCAGCTGTAGCTTGGAGAAGCCGTGTGTCAGGCCACTCAGTCCCCATCCTGCACTAGCAAGACTGGCACAGTGTCCTGACAGCAGGGTGCAAGGGGACAGGGGCTGCGCTGCTGGTTCCCTTCTACACTGGCTGCCGGGAGGGCCGATTTGTACTTGATTCAGGTGCGCCCTGGAACACCATGGAGGTGGGCTGTGGGGGGCAGTACTGGCTTCCCAGCAGCCCAGATCATACCATGGGCACCACTCCAGTCTCGGCCTCGGTGCCTCTCACTCCCTTCCCCCTCACCTGTTTCTCCTCTCTGGTTCTGGTGTGTCAGGCAGTTGCCCCGGTGCCCTCGCGGGTCTCTCTGGGCTGGGTGGTGGAAGGGCAGCACCTGCCCACGCTCCTCCCATTTTTGCCGAAAGAGGCTAGAAGGGTCAGGAGCAGCCCCTGGATTGCCACGTTGGCGCCCAACCCAGTTTTCTTATAATCTTTAAGTTGTAAAGGCGTAGCCAAGTATAGTGTAAATTCTCATGTCATGTAACTAAACTTTTTTTCAACTCTTTGTGTTACTTCTTTCCTTTTAACTAGTTTAATGGTAATTCCTATTTTTCCCCCTTTTAAAAATTTGTCTGTATTTTCATATTGAAAACACATTTTCCTTTAATAGCATATTAATGGATTCTGCTTTTTTAAAAAATCAATTTGACAATCTCTGTATCTTAATTGGTGTTTCTGGGTCATTTGTATTCAGCGTCATTGCTGATAATGATTTGATTGATATCTGCTTATTTGGTTATTGTTTTAGAAGAAAGCATTACTTTCCATCTCTATTTTCTTTTTTCTCTTTTTATGAACTCTATTGGGTTAATGGGGTTTATTTTTTATTACTTTATTTTCTCTCCAATATTGGCTTATTATTTATTTATCTTTTAAACATTTTAAGAGGCTTCTTTAGGGCTTACAATATAAATTTTTACATTATCACAGGTCAGTTTTTAATATTATTACACTGTTTCATGTGTTATGTAAGATGGTTACACAGTTTGTTCCTAATTCCTCTTTTATACCCTTTGTGTTAATGTTGCTATACATCTTTTTATATGTCTTATTAAGAAATGGTACATTGCTACTATTTTGGTCTGTAGCGTCAATTATAGAGCAGTTTAAAAAATACATTTTATATTTATTTTTGTTTATCATTTCCAGCACTGTTAATTTGTTTCTATAAATCTTTTTTCTGGTATATTCCTTGTACTTGAAGTACTACCTTTTAAAGTGATTGTACTACACAGCAGCTACATGAATTCATTCAGCTTTTGTCTTCTGAAAAAGTCTTTATTTTACCTTCGTTTTTGAAATAACTTTCTATATCAGCCGATATAGAATTAAAGGCTTATATATATATATATTTTTTAAATATGTTCGAAATAGATTTCTTGTCTTCTGCCTTGCATAGTTTCTAATGAAAATGTCATTGTAATTTTGTTTTGCTTTCTGTAATGTGTCTCTATTCTCAGATTACTTTCTTTGAATTTTGTCTTTCTATTTAGATTATAACAGTTTATTATGACACATTTAGATTATTCATTCACTTATTTTTTTCATTCATTCACTTATTTATTAAAATTCTTACATATGTAGTTTTATGACTTTTATCATTTTTTGGAAATTCTCATTATTTCTTTACATATTTCCTCTGCCCTATTTCCTCCCTTTGTATTCATTTTATATTGTTATAGTAACAACTTAGCACAACTGTAGCAGCTTAAAACAGTCCCAATTTATTAATTATCTCACAATTCTGTAGGTTAAAAGGTCAAACACAGATCACCCTGGGCTGAAATTCAGGGGTTGGCAGAGCTTCATTTAACGGACACTCAGAGAAAATTCAGTCCCAGTCTCACTCAGGTTATGAGTAGAATTCATTTCTATGTGGCTGTAGGATTCATGAACTTGTTTCCTTGCTTGTCATCAGAGGCTTCCTTTAGTTCCCTGGCTTCTTTCTCTTTTCTTTCTTTCTTTTTTTTTTTTTTAATTATTAAATCATAAAAAGTTAGATCATGTACACATTAATGCATTTAGGGGGTACAATGTGCTGATTTCATGTATGATTTGGAATGCTTACATTGTACTGGTTAATATATCCCCCACCTCATTTACTTAATTACTGTGTTAAGACATTTACACTCTACACTTAATAGATCCGACATGCACCCTCACAGTAGGCACCCCTGCATGTGGCCCTCTGGAGTTAGAACTGTTGCATTTTTCTTACACTTCGGATCTTTCTCATTCCCATCCTTTCTTGTTTGGCATCCTTCTCTGACTACAGCCAGAAACTCATGGGATTCAGTTGAACCACCTACAGGATCCAGAATGATCTCCCTATCTTAATTTCTTTAATCTTAATTTCACTCAGAGTCCCTTTTGACAGATAACATATCCTATTCAGAGATTATGAGTTGGGTATCTTAGGGCAGCCGTTTTGGGCACAGCACACTTCTCTGGGGATTGCAGTCACATTTATGTAAAGTTCTATGATACTGTTTCATAGCCGTTGAACTCGTGGATTTCTCTCTATATAGAGAGAAAGAGATTTTGTATGTATTTTTTTTTATTTTAGTGTGTCTAGTGTTACTGGCTAATCTTCTGATTCACTGACTCTTTCCTTGGCTTTGTTGAGTCTGTTATTAAACCCATAGAAGACATATTGTTTCTTTTATTGTATTTTTATTTCTACTGTTTTTTTATAGTTTCTTTTGCTGAAATTCCCTATCTGTTTACTCATGTTGTCTACATTTTCAACTATTAATTTACTGCTAAGAAATTAATTATATTTATTTTAAATTATTCAATTTTTTTATTAAATCATAGCTGTGTACCTCAATGCAATCATGGGGTACAATATGCTGGTTTTATATACAATTTGAAATTCCATTGAACTGGTTAACATAGCCTTTATGGCATTTTCTTAGTATCCGATTGTTTTAATGTATGGTTTATCTATGATTCTGTTTCCCTAGGTATGTCTCTGACTTTCTTTTTTCCTGTTTCTTTGTATAAAGGATAATTTTTGGTAGAAAAGTGGGCATTATCTGTAGAACAGTAGTGAGGGACAGACTGGGTCTGCCCCTCAGCATGCTAGGCCCTGTGTATGAGGGGCTAAGTCATTCTTGCTGATGATGAATGGTGTTCATGTTTTCTTGTTTGGTGACTCTCAGTGCACCACCAGCTGTGAGTTCTCTCCTTTTACACATGTGTTTAATTTGGTGCCGGTTTCTGGAGTGTCTTACTCGTTATTCCTGTTCCGCCTTCATCTTCAAGTCTCCACGTTACTTCCTCTGTGCAACAGTAGTCTGCTGAGATTTGTTATTAGGTGCTTGCAAGCCTAGCATTCCAGGGAATGGCCTTTTTCTCTGTTTTCCTGCTTCAGACTCAATTTGAGCCAGATGCTGCCCTGTCGCTTGATGGCAAGGCATTTCTGCTGGTTCTGCCCAATCCCAAGTGATTGGGGATCTCTGAATATTAGGGCTCAGGACATTTTCTGTTCCTCCCCTCTGAAGGTGACAGGGTTTCCAGTCTTCCTCCAAGATGCGTGAAGTTTTCAGTCCATAGAGCAGACAGGAAGAAGAATCCGACTGAGCTTTGTGGCTTTTCCGCGCAGTTACCTCTCTCTCCTGTAGCCAGCAGCAGTGAAGAAAGTTTTCTGCAGTCTTCCAGGCTGCCTGCATCTTTCTTAGGAGTACTCGTTAGGTTTGTGTAGGAGAGCCTAGGAATTGTTAGTTGAGTTGAATAAGCTAGTTTTTTTGTACAAAATAATTTGCTAAAGAACACATTGTTCTCAGAGCTAGATGTGGTAGTTTATCCTGTAATCTCAGCAGCTCAGGAGCCCCTGGTGGAAGTATAGCTTGAGGCCAGGAGTTCAAGACCAGCCTTGGCAACATAGCAAGACCTGTCTCTGTAAAAATTAGCTGAATGTGGTGACACATGTATTTAGTCCTAGCTGTGTCACAGACTGAGATAAGAGAATGGCTGGAGCCCAGGAGTTCAAGGCTGCAGTGAGCTGTGATCGTGCCACTGCCCTCTCCAGCCTGGGTAACCAACCAGTCAAGACCTACCCTGTCTCAAAAAGAGAGGTAGGGGGAGAAAAAAAAGGAAAGGAAGGAAAAGAAAAAACAAAAGAGAAAAGAAAACCATGTCTTCTTCTGGTGGCTGTATGTTCTTTTTATTTCTATTTTAAAGGGAACATTTTATTCATTTTTATAGGATTTAGGGAATTCTCATGTTGACATGGTCTTTAATTTCTTTTTTACATGTTAACAGATAACTTTTTTTTTTTTTTTTTTGGCTAGGGCTGGGTTTGAACCCGCCATCTCCTACTCCTTTGAGCCACAGGTGCTGCCCCAGTTAATAGATAACTTTCTCAGATATGCCTTGGAATTGGTAAAAAGGAGTTTCATGTAGTGTGTGTCTTTGAGATAAAGACTGAAATAAACAAAATAATAGTATAGGTACAACATGTCTTTTTCTTTGATTGTTTCTGGGAGTCTATACTTGGCAAGCGATAAACGAGGTTCTGAGAAGTTTATATCTGTACTCTTTCCTTTGAGAATTTAAGTTCTATAGGATGAAGATCACGTATTTTATAATGTTTACTCTCCTTTGAAATACATTGCAGGGAATCTACAAATATTAACAACAAAACTGCCCATTTTCTTCAAAAAGTGATGATAGAATTTTTCCACTTAGAATATTTTGTCATTGTTTAATCAAGAAATCTGGCAGTATTATTTGAAAATGGGGTTTTATATTTTAAAGTGTTGATCTCTTGCTGAGTGAAAAGTTGTATTATTTGTCATCTATTAGAAAATTAAAATTATGTTTGCAGAGTGATATGTAAGGGTGGTGCCTGTGGCTCAGTGAGTAGGGTGCTGGCCCCATATACCCAGGGTGGCGAGTTCAAACCCAGCCCTGGCCAAACCGCAACAACAACAACGAAGGAATGATAGTTCATCTTTTAATTTTATAAGAAAATATTTAAAAATTCTTATTATAGGGATTCACTCACTGAGGAATGCTTGTTTTTATCCATTACCCCAAAGCCAGGGTAATTGGTAATTAATGTATATTACATACTCTTTCACACAGAAGTAAGATCAGATTAATTAAAGTTTTTATTGGATATTTCACTTAATCACCAAGAAGAGTAATTTTGTAATTCTGAAACCTCTAAATCATATGAAACTTGTAAAATTGGAGGAAAATATTTCAGACTGGAGTGGGAAAAGTTTCTGGCTTTGATTAGATAATAGTGCATTCAACCCAAAGTATAGTTATGATATCAACCATCACGAATCCAGAATTTCTCTAAACAATTTATAATAATTAAATCTAGATTTTTTCTCTTCTTCACAAACTGGTTATTACCATTCTTACTTCCCATTCCTTGGTAGGCTGGATTAGTTTAGCTGGGAGAGTGGTGGGGCATGACCCGGAGAACAGAGGAGTAATAAACAGTGATTTCAAAGAAGCAGCTCTGCTTTTCCCACTAAAAGTTATTATGATTGCTCATTGACTTCAGGCAGCCTTTTTTGGCCAGCATCTTGGTTAATACTTAACTGCTGATAAATGCTCTCACTAAAACGGTCATTCCCAAAGTGTCCTTCCTGGATCAGCAGTATCAACACCACCTGATGATACGTTGCAAGCACAAATTCTCACCATACGCCCAGACCTGTTAGGCAGAAACTGCGGCTGGGGCCTCGCAGCCTCTTTAAGCGGGACTTACATCCAATTCCGAACTGCTCCCAACCTGGAGACACTTCCTCCAAGAGCGCTTGCTTCAGGGATAATAGAGTAGGGAATCACAGTGAAAACTCCTGTCATCACCAAGTCTGCTATGCCACACTCAAGTCCTGTGTTCTCGCCTCAAGTTGTTCCTTCAGAATATTCTAAATATACGTGGCAGTAACTCAACGGAGTTTCCTCCATGCTTTCTCCTCTCTTCAAAGTGTTACTCCAGGTACATGCGGGAGGGTTAAACACAAGCGCCGAGGGTGAAGTACGGGCTGCAGGGTGCCCAGAGATCCCATCGTACTGTTTTCAAGTTAGGAAGAAAGGGCATCCCAGATTATTCCTTGATCTCTACTGAGTCACTTGAAAACTTCAATAACATATGGAAAATTATTTTCTTCATTTATAAATATGTCTTTATATGTAACAAAAATGTTATCTAGGTGTTGTGACAGAAGTGTTATTATTTTGAAGCATTGTTTAATTCCTTCCTGTAACATGTCTTCTGTGTAGAAGAGTTTGTGTGCATCTAGAATGCATGTTATTACATTGATTTTGTTTTGTTGAACATGTAAGGGTCACGTTTTATAAGAGTTAAGTATGAGTGTGTTTTATTCAAAATAGCTTGTAAAAGCTGACACCATTGGTCTCGCTGTGTGCCACGCCCTCTTCTTTGCACGTTACGTGTCTCAGGTTATTTAATTCTCACTGGATAGGTGCTGTCGTCATCTTTATTTTGCAGACAGAAAGCCCAATGAGCTCAGGGTTACCTGTCTAGCATTTGAATAGAGCCAAGGTTCCAGTCCAAGCAGTCTTACTTCAAAGCACTGACATCTAAAAAGATCTGTTACCAAATTATACATTTGCCTAAGCCAAAACATCATCTTCATTCATTTTTTTCCTTTTTCATATACTATTCAAGGTTATTTCCAATAATACCAAACGATGCTTATCTTAGGTAATGCCATTAACTTAAAATGCATCTGTGAGCAGTGTAAATAGTAACACAGCTGTTTGTAAAAGAAAGTAAACGGGCTCATGAAATAGGAAATGCCTAATGTGGCACAGCATGTTCCATGTCCCATGGATCCCGGCTAGTCCCTTATTATTAGTTCAGCTTTTCAGAGAATATCTCCGTGAGAGAAAGAATTAAATTCTTTGTAACTGGCTTAGTGACCCACATAGTGGGTGTTCAAACTCAATTTCTGTTATAGATGTATATACACAGACAAACTATTCAACTCATCCTATGCTCCTAGAGCTGTGGACAGTCTGTGGAACCCATTCAAGCAGCAGAACCCTGATTCTTTTTCACAGTCCAGTCATTCGACTTTAGTTGCCATCTTTTTGAGTATCCTTAGAACTGTGTGTGAAACTGCACAGGGGTCCTTTCTGTGTGAAGCTTGTTATTATTACATGGGCTAGGATTGGACTTTTTATAATTATTGAAGATTTTAATTTAGAAGTAAACTTTATTTAGCATTTTTTATTGAATAATATTTATTAGTGTTTCTGTCTTAATTTCAACAGCATCACTGCAAAACTTGAAAGAGCTTTAGAAAAAGTTGCTCCTCTTCTTCGTGAAATTTTTGTAGACTTTGCCCCATTCCTATCTCGTACACTTCTTGGCAGTCATGGACAAGAGCTATTGATAGAAGGTATGATTTCTCTTGCTATTCTAATTATTTTCATTTTCTATAATGTACGTGTTAACCGTGGCATAATTTGTGATTCTGGAAGAATATATAGAATGTAAAGGTATTGCTTCCGCAGTTTCTAAGAAGTTACTCAATATATGCTTTCTCCTTACTGATATTTTAAAAATAACATTTTTGCATAGTGAATGCCAATATGAGAACTTCAGAAATTAAGAACATTGAAAGGGTGTTAGAGTGAGAGACGTTGCTTTTTAATCCCAGTCTCTTAAGCTGCTGAATGTCCTCTCATCAGGACAGTGTGTTTATAAAGGAATGGTCCCTGAAATTTTCTTCTAGCTCTGAGACCAGTGCATCTTCAGGTACTTTGTTTATTCACATGACATTTATGATGTGACAGTTTTAAGTGGTAAGATATTAAAATTATGGAGAAACACGTCATTGGGGATTGAAGGCAGCTGTTGTCTTCTCAACAGCAGTTTAACTAGAGTAGAAGGCAAACAAGATAAATTCATTATGATCAAGATTTAATTTATAAACCTGAATTAGGAGAGTGGCTTTGAAAAATATCATTAACAGAAATCTTTATAAAAAGTTTTGTTTTATGAATATGTTGAAGTTGTAGAAAGGAATAATCAGTATAAAGATGATCCTACAGGTGAATAAAGGCCGCAGGTGCCACTTCAGGTATTACTTGGATTTAGCAGCCTTACAGACTTTTTTGCTTTTTACTTCCTGTTGACTGTAGAAGCCAGGAAGTTTTCTGTGCCTGTTGTGTCATTGTTCCAGTTGCTTCTATACAATGGTTCTGTTAGAAAGATGGTAATACTTAGTAACAGTCCCTGGGAGCAGCTGCCTTTGAATCCTACTTCTACTACTTCTTAGGTCTTTGACCTTTGAGAATTACTTAGCCACTTTGTATTTTAGTTTCTGTTTTATAAAATGTGGTCAGGGATAACTCCAGGGCTGTCATAAGTATTAAATTGCACTAAGCATATGAAGCTTAGAGTAATGACCAGTGGTGAGCTACTCAGTTTTTCAAAAATACTGAGTACCTGCTCTGGGCTAATACTTTTAGGTATTTGGGATGTATTAGTAACATTAGTAACTTTTAGATATTTGGGATGTATTAGTAACATTAGTAACTTTTAGGTATTTGGGATGTCATTTGTATTCTAACAAAGGAAGATAGGAAATAAGCATTAAACCAAAATGAATGATTAAGGTATATAGCAAGTTAGAAGATAGCAAGTAAAAGGATAACTGTGATAACAGAGGAGAGAGGGGATATACAATGGCAAGGTTGAGTTGTCGTTTTTAGTGTGGTCAATTTTAAATAGTCCTCATTCATTTGGGCAAAGATTTAAAAGAGGTGACATATAACTTACTTCTAAAAGAATGTTCTACTCTCACATGTACAAGGTACATGTTAAATTTACTACGTGTAGAATATAAATGTCTTAACACAATAACTAAGAAAATGCCGTGAAGGCTATGTTAGCCAGTTTGATGAAAACATGTCAAATTGTACATAAAACCAGCACATTGTACCCCATGATTGCACAGCTATTATTTAATTTAAAAAAAAAAAAAAAAAAAGGAGTGTTCTAGGCAGAGAGAATATTCAGTGCATTGACCCTAAAATGGCTGTAGGTAGACATTTTTGGCCTGATCAAAGAACAGAAAAAGTGCCAGTATCATATAAACCAAAAGGACGGTTGGCTATTAAGCCAAGAGATTCAAGAGGTCTTTGGCTTTAACAGATGTGGTATGGGAAGGGTGTTGCAGTTTTGAAAAGAACAGGGATGTCACCATTGTCATTGTCATAATAACAATACTTCCTCCTTTAAAGTGAAATATAAAATGTTTCCAAGAACAGGACTCGGAGAAGAATCACACTAATTTAAAGCGGCCCAAAAAGGAACTTAAAAAATTCTTAGAAACTTATAAACTATTCCTTAGCCACAGATCGTGCCTATGATTTCAGTAGATTGCTTCTAAAGGTATTTAATTGATTGTACAAAATCACATAGTCATTGATTTATTAAAAAAAAATTACTGCTTTAGTGCCCGGGTTTAAAAGACATGATCATTGTATTTTATAAGTTTACAGTCTAATGGGAAACTAGACATAAAAGCCAGTAATTGAAACTCAGTACGATACATGTTATGATGAAGGTACAGACATATCAAGTGAATGGAGGCCGCTCACTGATCACTTTGCAGGGCTCATGCCCGTTGATGTGGATCACTAGGGTGTTGACGTGCCTGGTCTTCCCCTTCCAGTACCTGAAGCAACTTCACTCATCTTGAACCGAGTTTGTGTTATCTTCCTCTACTTAACTATTCTCACAGCCCAACCCAGTCTTCTGAGCTCCAAACGTATTTTGCGCTACCTAAGCTGGGTATCTCCATCTACCTTAAACTCAGTTCACCCAAAATTTACTCATTATTTCTATCAAATTGCCTTTCTATTAAATTTATTGCTTTTGTTATTAACTTTACTATTAATATAAACTTTTGAGGTAAAAATCTGATTTAAAAAAAATCTTTTCTTCCTCAAATTTGATATTTACAATTACTGGGTGAGAATTGGTAATTTCTGAAAACAGTATTCATTTAATTTTATAAATATTATTAACATGATACATAGTATATCAAGCCATGTTTAAAGGACTTCAAAGTAGCATAAATGTTAAGTTAGGTAAAAGTGGAAGTAAAAGGTTATTGGTTGATTATTTTTGATTTGTTTTTTTTTTTTAAATCTTCTCAATGTCCTTAGAGTTATACTGGGGAACAAGAATGCTAGTTATTTATAGTTGCATTTTTGTATTTTTCCGTAATATGTATTATTTTTATACTGTGCAATGTTTATTAAAAAACAAATCTGAAGTATTTCCTCATTCCCTAGAAAGTAAAAGCTTTTTACTTTTTCTCTATTTATGTATATCTTTTCCTAAAAGTATTTGACATGTTTACAGAAATTTATAAATACTAGTTACTAGACATAATAATATGGGATAAAGAGTAAAGTTAGTAATGTAGTTACGTTAGTAATGGATCCTGTATCTTTTTTAGAACTAAGTCACAGGGTGGTGCCTGTGGCTCAGTGAGTAGGATGTTGGGTGGTGAGTTCAAACCCAGCCCTGGCCAAACTGCAACAACAACAACAACAACAACAACAACAACAACAACTAAGTCACATGTGTCACACAAGTGTTCTAGCAACCACAGGAAGGCAGAACTACACTGTTGTGAGAATCACATTACTGATTACTAAGTGACAGTTTGCAACAATTTTAGGTTCTAAGGAATTATTCTCACGTAACTTTTTAACTGCTCCGTGTTCCCCAGTCAGGACCACCTGTGTGTAGCTGCTTGCCAGAATTTTCCATAGTCACACAATTAGACTGTTTCTTATTATTTCTTCTAATCAGTGCAGTTAGAGGGCAGGAGAAATTGTTGTTACTTTAGAGCTGTTTTCCTTGGGCTTCTCTAAGTTTATACATATATATAAAATATTCTAACTTGAGTGGGAAGAGCACTGAAAATATCTCTCCATTGATAGTGCATCCAGGTGAACTTGTATTTTTATTTTATTTACTTTTTTATTAAATCACAAAGAGGTACATCATGTATTTTTAAAAGAGTGACTATGTTAGAAATAAAATATTAAAACAAGAGACAGAAATTCATTCTGCATTATCCTAGCAGAATACAATGTTGTCTTACAACTTTTCAACATTCAAAGAACATTAATGTCTACTATCTTTAAAACTATGTGGATGTGATATTCATTTCTTTCTTTGCTGATGTTAGAATGACTTTTTAAAAGTAAAATAATGCTAGCAAAAGGTAGATTTTTTAGGCTTCAAGTTTTGTTTTTTAATGCTATTACCTGGCAAAATAAAAAGTTGACCACCCTAAGATGCGGTGCTATAAATTTTCACTAGTCCATACAATCAAAAATTCTAAAGAGTATTGCTGTATAACAGAACAGCATTCAGTATCCTTTCACAGTTTGGTCATAACCTTTCTTTCCACTTGCTTAAACATGCAGTAGGCATTTCTTAAACATGTAAACAAGTTGCACACTATCTCATCTCCTTGATTTTGTATAAATCTTTCAAATCATTTTCCTGTATTCTCTTCCCTAAACTATACTCATCCTCTGAGTAAAGTTTCACACTCCTTACGCCTTCTCTTCTATGCTCCTGTGGAATTTTATTTATATAATATTAATAAAATTATTTTTCACTTATTGTGTATAGGAAATACCTTATTATTTGTATTACTGTTGCCTAGATTAGATTCTGGTACATAAAATATTGTGTAATTTTTCCCTTGTTCTTGAATAAAACATTATTTTTGTTACTAATTTTTGGTAGAGACAAATTTTACAAGCAAAAGAAGATTGGTAAAATGTCCATGAGAATTCCCAGCATTGCCAGGTATCCACACCCATGAGCTTGGTGCTATACTCTCCTAGGGGCCGTTCTTACTTTCTTCCCCAGCCTGTAGAAATGGGTGTCCTGTCATTCTTGAGCAAGTGCTCTTACTCATCATTTCTTTTTTCTTTTCCCTTTATTTCTTTCATTTTGCTAATTTGATATGCCGTTCTTATCTCTTGAGAAGAAAAACCATCTAACTCTTAAGAAGAACCCAGGATATTTACATGATGTAAATATCTTTACCTTAGCTATTGAATATTTCTGTTTAAGAAGTAGCGCTTATGATGAATAAATCTCACTGCCTTTGACTTTATTATATATAACTTGTATGGTAGGAACACAACTGAATCTAGGCAACTGAAGAGACTTTAATGTCTTACAAAATTTCCTTGCAAAAGGAAATTATTCTTACTTTCAGGTAATTATAAAATATATTTGAATTGTATCTTTAGTTGATGTTTTTTATTCAGTTTTTCTTGATGCACACATGTATTGTGTTTAAGTTTTTTCTTATGGAATGATCGTGGTCTGTGCCATTTAAAATTACAAGCTAAAGTAAGGTGCTTTAACTTTATTTGTCTATCTCTTTTATTGGTCAGCTTGTGTTCAATTTATGATTGTATGATTCTAGAAAAATGCCATTTAAGTTTTTTAAGATCACTTATTAACAGTATCTATTTTTGGCCTTGGTATATTGTTCTCTTAGCAATAATTAAAACTTTTTGAAGATGGTAGTTATTTGAGGCTTACTGTATTTGTGTTAAGAAAATTCTATTTTTCAATTCATAAACTAATATATAGAAATTACTGAGAGAAGGTATGCCAGCAAGTATCAGATCTCACCAGCCAAAGATAACAAAACAAGCTATGTCCTAAATTCTTGGCTCTATTTAGCTTGCTCCATTTGGCAGTGGACAGTGCATTTCAGAGAAGCTGTAGAACTTCTTTCCTATTCAAGTGCCCTTGAATTCCCCAGCCCGTACAAATGCAGGTCCTAAAAGAGGGCGTGGAGAGAAGCTTGTTTCAGACTTTGGATTTAAGGAAGTAGTGCGGGTTGTGGATTGGGCTGAGTGCCAGGAGGAGGGTTAGCTCTGGATCCTTTTATCGTCAGGAGTCCCGAGGACTATAGTTAAGGAGCAGCAGCCCCCACGTTCCTCAGAAGAGGGGATGTGTGTGTCTGGTTACAGTGTTATGGCACAGATTAGATTCTGGGAGTGTTATTTCAACTTTGTTGGGAACTCACAAAATAGTCAAAGTAACATATTTCATAATGGGGATAAAGCAGAAAGTTCTGTAAGTATCCAAGGATAGAAAGTAAAATACAGTTAGACTTCAGTCAGCCTGGAGGTAGGAGAGCAGAGTCGGTACCCAAGGATACTCCGGTGACAGTCAAGGCCACCTCATAGCTGGGACGCTGCCTTTGCCTCCCTCGGTGTGACTGTGATCCTTGCTTAGTCATCAGAACGTGGCCCCGCGTAGATCCCACTGCCAGCCCTGACTCTCAGCGTGCTTAGTGTGAAGATCTTCACCATCTGGCTCTAGCCACTACCTATCAAGAGAGACTCTGAAAGGCTCAGCCAGGACTGTGATTTTGTTCTTGCTAACTTAGTAATAATCCGCTAAACCTGGGATGACGTGGGAGTGGATGAGGTTGGATGTGGTACACGAGGCTTTCGTTCTTAGGAAGTGTGTATGAATATATAGTAATAAGCTGAGATCGTTTAGAAGGAGATGCTAGCAGTGTAGGAAATTTCACTTTCACTAAAATGTCTTTTATACTTTCAGCGGCATGAGTAAATATTTTATTAAAATCTCATAATATTTAGAATATTTACAGTTTTCAGGGCTAGCAATTTTTAAAACTGCATAAATATGGCATGCAACTTCCACCTCGGCCAAAAAAAAAAAAAATCACTGAAATGTTGTTATAAAATATTAAAGGAATGAGTCTAGTTACGCAGCCTGATGTCACTCATGGATCAGTAATAATATTAGAAAAATTTGACTATCTGCATTGTTATCTGGAAATTATAGATTAAAATGTAAATTCAGAAATAATATTCTAAAACTATAACAATACCAAAAAATGCACGCAACAAATTCTGCATGATGGCAATGCTGACATAATTTATAAATATCCCTGATTTCTTTAACATAAAAACAGGAAAATAGGGGATGAAACAATAACTTCAAGAACAACAATTGGACATTTGGAACAAAACTGGGTGACAGGGTATCTCGCTAAACCCCAAAATATGTAGGCAGTATCCCATGAGATGGATTCTGTAGGTTTTTAGGTTGAATCTTTGTGAAAGTAGGAACAAGTACATCCACCTATTACCTATAGTAGCCTCCATTCATAAGTATGAGTGATACAACACTAGAATGTTTGTAACATGGGGACTGCCTGCACCAACCAGCTGTAGCTACATGGTATATACATGCTATCAGCAGATTTTGTGAGAGAAAGTAATGGGAAGCAAGGGTGCATTAATAAGCAAGGGCGCATTTGAGGAATCTGGGCCCTAAACACTGGAAACACAGAAGACCATTCAAGAACAGTAGCTAAAAGAGAGAGGGCTCTCATAGTCTGTTATTGCAGATGATCCAAGGGTACCATGGTAAGGCCAAAAAAGGATAGAGCCATGTAGGGCCCATGAGATATTAACCAACTGGACCTCTCTTCAGGACAGAGTTCCCCACAGAGGAGAAACTGCTGTGAATGGCATCCTAGTGGAGCAGCAGAAGGGCAAAGGAGACAGAGACGCCAAGTACAACTGGGGAAAACAGAGCCAGGAGAGCTCAGAAAGTACATTGTCATATTTTTGAAAACTACATGAAAATGATGAAAGAGTGATCCCAGACACTAAATGAGAGTGGGGAAAGATTACTTTAAAATTCAGGAAAACTAATTTCACATAAAATCATAAGTATTACAATCCTTTTTACGATAGTAATACTTAGTATATGTTAATATAAGATGAGAATAAGTAGAAAAGCCCTCCCAAACAATGAAAACCTAGCAGAAGAACAGGACAAAAATGTTTAAATGGGCTAAAAGAAATTAGAAAATAAGGCAGGGTATAAAAGACCAATTTAAATCAGAATGGAGAGAATTTCAGAAATGTGGTGATAGAAATTAGGAAACAATTAGAAATAAAGGGCTAAGTAAATAATTAAAGACTAAAAAGAAATACAGAAGTAAATAAGGCCATAAGAGAAATATAAGCTAAAAAAGGAAAAATTATCAGTATTAAAAACTGACAAAAGAGATTTGAAAAGAGCAAAAGTGACAAATGTAGAATATCTAACATACAAATTGTAGAAATTTTCAAACAAGAAAACCAAAGCAAAAGGCAAAAATAATAGAATGATAAGTGAAGGAAATTTTCCTGGATATTTATTATTTATTTTTTTTATTGAATCATAGCTGTGTACAATAATTCAATCATGGGGTACAGTGTGCAGGCTTCACATACAATCTGAGATATTTTTATCAACCTGATTGACATAACATTCATGAGATTTTCTCATTTACTATGTAAAAACATTTTTGATCTGTATTTAGAAGTTTTCTCCTGACCGTTCAAATGTGCACCACAAGTGTGATCTCACCCTTTATCCCATCTCCCCTCCACCCTATCCCTCCCCTTCACTCCCTGTCCCCTTTCCCCATCTTCGTGCAATAATTGGGTTGTGGATATTTATTTTTTAAAAAGAGAGATTTAAAAATATATATTGGAATAGTACAGTGAATACGTGAAAAACTTAACAGAGATGACCAAAATTGAGATATGTTCTAGTGAAATAATGACCTTTATAGAAAAATTAAAAAGTATTTTAAGTATTTAGATAAAAATACAAACATTAATTAAAGAAAATCAGATTTTCAATATACTTTTGAATACCATATTTTTTACGAGAAGAAAATGGAGTAAGATATTTAAGATAAACTAGGAATGAAAATACCTGCTAAAACTGACTTCTACATAGAGAGGCCACAAGCATTCACATGAAAGAATTTAAGAAATATTATTCATATTAGTACTTATGAAAAATGTACTATAAAATGAATGTCAGGCAATCAAACTGATTAGAGATAATGTCAGTACTCAGGATGACCACAAAATTTAGATCTATTTGGAGAACTAATTAAATGAACATTATATGGAAAAAAGTATCAGATGTAATGGCTGTATGTTCTGAAAACTGCAAAAAATAGTAATTATATTGATAGTGATATTATTGGTATTTTAATAAAAATCTTATATAACATTGGATAAAAATGCTTTGTGATTATTCATGTTTTAATGAAGATCAGGATTCTCATTGAAGAACAGAGATTGAGCTATAAAATAGAAGAGTTTAAGGGAAAGCTTTTAGTTCTGAATCTGAATTAGACATTATCAGTCTGGACTCTCAATGCTTATGCTCGTCCATGTGCACATACACACGTCCCCACGTTGCTGTGGGCATATGCATCCTACTCAGCAGTCACACTTCCCCACTGCCAGGACAAAACCAAGTCAGTAGGAACGTGCACACTTGCAGTGCGGAAATATTATTTACCACTGAAAGCGAGGACTAGGAGAAATAAGTCATTTCAAGGCTTAGGGCAGGAAATATTAAGGATTTACCTGCAAAATTTTTGATACCAAAACATAAGGAAGGTATCAAATATTACCAAAAGAAATAAGAAGGTAATTTGAAGAAATTGCTGTTGTCCACTGATAGCACTGTTTGAGGATCAGTTAATGTAATAAACACAATACATGAAAATGTATGAGGATATTTTTAAAAGCAGGGGTCTATAATGATAATTTATAAAATGATGTGGTTAAATTTAGGGGATAATAGAAAACCAGATGCTTATTTTGAAAACTGCTGTTTAAAGGAAAAAATTCAAGTATGTCTTCTGCCCTTACTCTGTAACTTGAACACTGTGATATCAAATGATTAATGGAGGAAGTTTTGTCTTTTAAGAAATAACTTATTTAATTCATAAATAAGGATATTTATTTGGTATAAATAAATTTGGTGGAAGGATATTTAAGGTATGTTAGCTTTTAGCATTCTCTAAAGACTGAATAAATCTAAGCTTCATCAACTGCTAACATTACAAAACAAGAGACAACTAGACAGGTAGATCTGAAAAATATCACTCAGCAAGATTGGCTGAATGAATGACAAATAAAATGAAACTGAATCTGATTAAGCTTATATACCCAACAAGTTAAATTATACCATGGGAATTAAATTACCAAAATTTACACTGGTAGAAATTCTGCAATACAAATGACTTAATCTCTTCCGAATAAAGTGCATGGAGAGAAAAAAAGACAAAAGGGGATCCTGTTGCTTACAAGAGATTTAAAAGACATCTCAAAAAATATCAGCAAAAAATAATTATCAATAGCTTTTAATATAGCTATATCATTTGTGTGACAGGAGTTTAAATAATGGGAAAATGACTATCATAAAGTCAGGAAAATGATTTGTTGTAAGTGGAGAGAGAATTATAGTTAGAAGAGACCACATGCAGTCCATCTGGGATACTTGAGAAACATCTATTTTTTTTAGCGGTACCATGGTTTAAAAGGTGTTCATTTCATAATACTTGATTAACCTAAGTTTTATGCAGTTTATCTGGGTTTTTTTTTTTTTTTAAACAGAGTCTCACTTTGTCACCCTTGGTAGAGAGCCATGGTGTCACAGCTCATAGCAACCTCAAACTCTTGGGCTCAAGCAGTTCTCTTGCCTCAGCCTCCCAAGTGTCTGGGACTACAGGTGCCCGCTACAACACCTGACAATTTTTTTTTTAGAGATGGAGTCTCGCTCTTGCCCAGGCTGGTCTCAAATCCATGAGCTCAGGGCAATCCCCCCGGCTCCACCTCCCAGAGTGCTAGGATTACAAGCGTGAGCTACCACACCCAACTATCTGTGTTATATTCTACGATAAAATATACTTAATGTCCTTTATGGAGAAGATTATATAAATTTTTGAATAACATTAAAGATCTAAATAATGGTCAATTATATCATATTGATGATAGGAAGACTCATCATAAAGAAGTAATTTTAATCCTTGCTAATGCATTATTTTCAGCAAAAATTTAATTAAATTTTTTCATAAAATATATCAATTTTTCTTAAATTTCTATAGTTGAATAAAGAAGTGAAAATAACCAAGATAATTTTGAAGATTAACAAGCTATTATAATTAAAATATTATGATAGTGGCCCAGAGATAGATCACTATGTCAGAATAAATGTCCACAACTACCAGATTCCACACATATAGGATCATTATTGATAGTTTCCATTGCAGATGGATGATGAAGATACAAATCATGCAACAAATGCATCTAGATTAATTGGATATCCTTTTTTTATTAATTATAAAGAAAAAAGAAAGGGTTTTAATCCCCCTTCCCTAAATAAACAAAAGTCACTACCATAGTGATTGGAAATCAAGTGTCACAGAGGAAAACACGGGAAAATATCTGTAATAGCAAAGGTAGAAAAGATTTCTTAAACTAGACGTAAAAGCACAAAATGTAAAGGATGATGAATTTAACCATATTAAAATTACTTTCATTCATCACCTGACATCATTAAAATTGAAAACATCAAGAGTGGCATGAGCAAGATGATGACTAGGAGGCATCGAGGCCCTATTCTCCCCAGAGAATTGTTGAATAAACAATTTGTGGACCAACACCAGCTTTGCTAAAACTTCAGAAATCAAATAAAAACCTATAGCAATGAAGTAAACAGCTAAGAAAAAGCTACTCAAAATCTTAGGAAATTTTATCGTATTTTGTTTGCGCTTATCTGATACCCCCCTAACACAGTGAAAAATTCATTGTCAGGAGAAAATTGCCCAATTTCAACTTCCTCCTTCAAAATAGAAAGGAAACATTGGAAATTGCTTGCAATATTCTAGCTTCTCTGGTAATTTCCAATATGACTGGTTTCTATTGTTCCTGACTCAGAGCACTCCTGGGAATTGTGGCATAGTTTGGATACCAGGTAAGAGGCCACCAAAAATAGTGGTGGGTACTGAAGCATGTAAGAGATGCAGAGATCTGTACATCTGTGGCTGGTGAGATCATTTGAGCAATAAAGTAAAAATTCAGGGCTTCTGAGAAGCAGGGCTGAAAATCTTAGGAAAATTTAGACTTTAAAAAGTAACTTTATATGCAGGGAATTGCAGTAAAAACAAATACACAGACCTAAGGAAAATACATCTCCTAAGAAAGTGTGAAAGGACCCTGATCCTTTCAGCCAGGATGATTAGTAAAAGTTTTTTTCTATACAAAACGAGTTCTTAAAGTCTGAGAGGTGACTATTTTTTAAAGTGCCCACATTTCAATAAATAATTATAAGGCATACAAAGAAAAAGGGAAACCAGACTTATTCCAAGCAACAAAATACATTCCAAAAACCTACCTTAAAGAAAGTCTCTGACTTCTTTGGATAAAAAAATTTTCAAAACTATTTATACTATGCTCAGTGAATTAAAAGATAGTGTAGAATTACAACTAAACCAGATTAGGAAAATGTTTTATTAACAGAAGACTATAACAAAGATTATTAAAAATTTTCTGAAGCTAAGCAGTATAACTGAATTGAAAAATTAACTAGAGGGATACAAGAGAAGATGTAATCAGAAGAAAGAATAAGCACACTTGAGGGCAAGTCATTTGGAAATTATTGTGGCATTGGACAATATTGAAAAAAAAGAATGAAGAAAAGTAAATAGTATAGGAGAGTAAATAGAGCCTATGAGACTTATGAGGCATAAATAGGAAGACTAATATACATTATAGGATTCACAAAAGGAGAAGAAAAAGAAAAAGGGCAAAGAGCATATTTGAGAAGGTGACTGAAAACATCTTAAGTTTTAGGAAAAAGATACGTAAATTCAAATTCAAAAAGTTCCCCCTAGAGTAATTAAAATGCAGTGTGATGCATTATGTTTAAAGTCAAAGAGACTTTTGAAAAAAGCAAGAGAAAGCTAGAAATGTACAAGGGAGCCTCTGTAAGCTTATCAGTAGATTTCTGAGCGGAAACTTTACACCCAGAAGGCAGAGGGATGATATATGTATGTTTAAAATACTGAAAGCAACAAAATAAAAATAAAAACTTGTCAACCAATAATAATATATCCATTACTGGAAATGTCAAGCCATCCCATCTCAGTACCCTGGGCCCCCCTCCAGGCAGGTCAGAAGTAGGGTTGGTGCATGGTGTAGGGGAAAGAATGGCACCTATGGTGTTTACGTTGTGGGACAAGGCCAGGTTCCAGGCCTCCTCTGATGGGCACTTGCCAGGTACCTGTTCCCCTGTGGCTGTACTTGGTGCTCACAAAAGTGATCACCAAGTGGGCAGGTGAGGGGGCCACAGAGGAAGAGGGGACCAAAGTGAGTAAGGAGGAGGGGTCTCCTAAAGAAGGTGGAGAAGGAAGGCACCCTGGGAGGGAAAGGCCAGGGGAGAGGGGTTCTGAAAAGGAGATATAATAAAAAAACTACAGAAAAAGCAAATATATATATTTACATATACATACTGTATTATATAAATATATGCAAGAATTCTTAAGCTTAACAAGAGCTAACGGAGTTCTTTGTCATTATATTTAATCTAACATATGAGAAATGTTACAGGGAGTTCTTCAAGTTGAAAGGAAAGAATTCCAGATAGTATTTTAAAGCCATATAAGAATATAAAGTTCTCCAGTAAACATGTGAATAAGTATGAAAATTTTTATTATAATTTTGGTTCCATTCTTTTATAGATTTAAAAGCTAAAATTGTGAAGAAAAAAATGAATCTGAGCTAATGGATTAAAATGTATACAAATGTAATTTGTGACATCATGAACATAAAGAGTGGAAGCAGTGAAACTGTAAAGAAGTAGAGTGTTTATATGTGACTGAAGTTAAGTTGTTCAGGTTAATAAAATAGATTGTTATAATTTTAAATGTTATAACTTTAATAACAATTAAATTGTTATAACTTTAAAATAGAATATTATAACTTTAAATGTTTTGTCTAATTCAGATGATACTCACAAAGGAAGTTCCTATAGAAAATACACAAAAGAGAAAAGGAAGGGAATCAAAACACATCACAGGAAAATTCATCTAAATGCAAAGGAAAGCATAAGGGAAGGAAAGAGGGATAAAAATGAAGTAAAGTATACAAAAAACAGTTAGATAAAAATGTGAACAATACTTCCTTCCATATTAGTAAATTTTAAAACATAAGTGGCTGTGAAAGATCTCTACACAGAGAAGTATGAAACCCTGAAGGGAAAAAATAGCAGAAGTTAACAAATGGAAGAATCAACATTATTAAAATGTCTATACTACCCCCAAATTAACATTATTAAAATGTCTATACTACCCAAATCAGTTTACAAATTTAATGCAACCCCCCATTAAAACACCAAAGTCATTCTTTGAAAATCTTGAAAAAATCATTGTTTGTTTCATATGGAACCAGAAGAAACCCCAAATAGCTAATATAGTTCTGAGAAATAAAAGAAAATCTGGAGGCATCACATTACAGACTTCAGGTTATACTGCAAGGCCATAATGATCAAAATGGCATGGTATTGGCATAAAAGTAGAGATATATAGATCCCTAGAACAGAGTAGAAAACCTAGAGATGAAACCAGACTCATGTCATCATTTGATCTTTGATAAACATACAATAGCATACACTGGGGAAAAGAATCCCTATTTAATAAATGGTGCTGGGAAAACTGGATAGCCATTTATAAAACACTGAATTTGCACCTGCATCTCTTACTACTTACAAAAATTGGCTCAAACTAGACAAAAGATTTAAATTTAAGGCACAAATGATGAAAACTCTAGAGGAGAATGTGGGAACTCTTAATGATATAGTACTGGGGAAAGATTTTATGAACAAGACCCTATTGGCATTGCAGCAGCATCAAAAATAAAGGAAACCTGATCAAGCTTAAAATCTTCTGCACAGGTGAAGACATAATAAAAAAAGGCAACAGCCTTCAGAATGGGAGAAGATATTCATATGTTACAAATCTGACAAAGGGGTAATAACCAAAATCTAGTGAGAACTCAAGCAAATTAATAAGAAAAGAACATACAGCCCAATCACTAGGCAAGAGAAATGGACAGAACTTTCTCCCAAGAAGACAGAAGAATGGCCAACAAACACATAAAAAAATGTTCTTCATCCCTAAGCAACAGATCAATGCAAATCAAAACCGCCTTGAGGTGTCACCTAACCCAAATGAAAATAGTGCATATCACAAAATCATAAAGCTGCAAATATTGACAAGACTATGGAAAGGAGGGAGCACTTACCATGCTGTAGGTGGTGTTGAAAACTAATACAGCCTTTTGGAAAAGAAATATGAAGAATCCTCAGACAGCTAAAAGACCTTTCGTTTGATGCTCCAGCCCCATTACCAGGTATCTACCCAAAAGAAAAAAATAATTTTACCATAAGGACGTTTGTACTCAAATATTTATAGCAGCTCTGTTCACAGTCACAAAGAAGTGGAAACAACCCAATTGCCCATTAACCCATGAATTATTAACAAACCCAGGAATGGATTAACGAACTATGGAACATGTACACCTTGGAGGAATATTCAGCCATAAAAAATGGAGATTTTTACATCTTTTGTATTCACCTGGATGGAGTTGAAGAACATTCTTCGTAGTGAAGTATCTCAAGGATGGAAAAATAAGCAACTCATGTATTCAATACTAAGTAGAAACTAGTAGATGAATAACTAAAGGCCCATATGAAAGTAAAAACACAATAAAAATTAAAGAAGGGAAACTCAGTAAGCTCTCACCTAATACGTACAATGTAGGGATATATGGCCCATGCCCTGGTGAAGGACTCAAATACAACTTGGACTTTTCCTAACAAATGCAGACACTGTAACCTAATCATATGTACCCTTACACTAATCTGAAAAAAATTTTTAGACATAGTCATACAACCAGGTTAAAAAAAAATAATAAAATTTAAATGGATTAAGTCCCCAATCAAAAGGCGTAGATTGGCTGAATGGATAAAAAATCTGGAGCCAACTATGTGCTATCTCTAAGAGACTCACTTTAATTCTAAGGACACACACACTTTCATAAGATGAAAGTGAAAAGCTACGAAGAGATATTACATTCAAATAGTAACCAAAGCAGCAGATATAGCTATACTAATATAAGAAAAAATAAATTTTTAAGCCATAGCTGTTACATTAGACAAAGGAAGACAACATATAAGAATACAAAGGTCAACTCACCAGGATGATAGAGCAGTTATAAATTCATTTGCACCAAATATCACATGTTATAAATATAGAAGGAAGTACTGATAGACTTTAAGGGAGGAAAAGATTTACCATAATAGTAGGAGACATTCATATCCCAGTTTCCATAATGGATAAAACAGCCATACACAAAATCAGTCGGAAAGTAGATAACTATAGACCAGTGGGCCCTGGCAGACATATATACAACTCTTAACAATAGAATTCACATTTTTCTCAAGTGCACGTGGAGCATCCTGTAGGGTAAACCATATGTTCTTTCACAAAACATGTCTTAATACATTTAAAATAATTCAAATCTTACAAGGTTTTTTTTAATCCTAATGAAATGAAAGCAGAAATCAATAGCAGAAGGAAATTCGGAAAATCTACAATTATGTGGAAATTAAACAGCATATTATAAATAACTAGTAGGTCAAGGAAGAAATCACAGGGGAAATTAAAAAAAAAATTTAAGACACATGAAACTGAAACGAAACATACCAAAGCTATGGGATGAGAGGGAATAATCTAATAAATAAAATCAGAAGTTAAAGAAGAGACATGAAAACTGATGCCACATAAATAAAAAGGATTCCTTATCAGAGAATACTATAACCAGTTGAACACCAACAAATTGGATAACTAGAGGAAGTGAATAAATTTCTGGAAACACACAACCTACCCAGACTTAATCATGAAGAAAATAAACCTTAAACAGATCTACAAGAAGTAAGGAAATCCAATCAATACTCAAAAATCTCTGAAGAAAGAAAAGTCCAGGACTAAGTGACTTCACTGGGGCATTCTTCCCAATGTTAAGAATAAATAACAACTGTCCACTTCACACTCATCCAAAAACTGAAGAGGAAAGACTTGCAAACTCATTTTGTGAGGCCAGCATTAGCCGGATACTAAAATCAAAGACTCTAAATAAACACTATAAAACCAATATTGCTTAAGAATCTTAATGTGGATATTATCAACAAAATAATAGCACACTGAATTCAGCAGTGTATTAAAAGTATTATATGCCATAACCAAGTGAAATTTATTTCTGTAATGTAAGGATAATCCAGCATATGAAAATTGAGTAATGTAGTGGACCACATTAACAGAAAGAAGGAAAGAAAACTATATGATCATCTCAGTTGACCAGTTTTTTTATGTGTCAATTATAAAACCCATCCTAAAATTCATATGGATTTCGCAAGGTACTCCAAATAACCAAAGCAGTCTTGAAAAGGAAGAACAAAGGTGATGGACTCACATTGCCTGATTACAAAATATAGTACAGAGTGACAGTAATCAGAACAGTGTAGTACTGTCTGTTCATAAAGACAGATACGTTGAACATAGACTAGAATCTCTAGACCAGACAAAAGCTCTCGCATACACGTATACAGTCAAATGGTTTTTAACATGGATGCTGAGACCATTCAGTGGAGTTAAAACTGTCTTACCAACAAATGGTGTTAAGAAAACTTAATATCTGTATCTAAGAGAATAGTGAGTAGGTACTTAACATTACTCTCTATGTGAAAACCAACTCAAAATTCATCAAAAACCTAAACATAAGACCTAAAATTTTAAAACACTTTAAAAAAATTATAGGAAAAAACCTTCAAGATACTGGATTTAGCAATGATTTCTTGGATATAATATCAAAATCACCAACAAAAAGCAAAATTAGATCAATTGATTACAGAAAAATGTAAAATTTCTGTATTTCGAAGTACAATCAACAGAGTGAAAGTCACCCTGTATAAACAGAGAAAATATTTGCAAATATCTGTTGAAGGTTTAGTATTCAGAATATATAAGAATGCATACAATTCAATAACAAAACAGAAAGAACCCAATTTAAAAATGATATAGTCAAAAACCACGAGATATCATGTCACACTCATTAGGATTCCTATTATTAAAGAAAATAACGAACATTGGCAAATATATAGAGAAACTGTAAATCCTGTACACTACTAGTGGGCATGTAAAATAGAACAGCCAGTATTGAAGACAGTATGGCATTTCTTCAAAGAATTAAAAATAGAATTATCATGTGGTCCAGCTGTTTCTCTCCTGGGTGTATATATCCAAAATACTTTAAAGCAAGATTTGTAAGATATATTTATGCCATCTGTCCATATCAGCATTATTCAAAATAGCCAAGAGGTAGAAACAACCCAAGTGTCCATCAAGTAGATGGATAAAGGAAAAGTAGTACATACATAGTAAATACTGTTCATTGTTAAGAAGGAATGGAATTCTGCATGCTGCCCACACGGCTGTACCCTGGAGGACATTATCTTAAGTGAAATAAGCAGGTCACAAAAAGAAAATTACTGTATAATTCCACTTACATTAGTTATCTAGAGTAGTCAAATTCATAGAAACAGAAAGTAGAATCGTATTTGCCAGTGACTATGGGTGGTGGAAAATGGGGAATTGTTGAGTGAGTATTGTGTTCCAGTTTTGCAAGATAAAAGCTTTCTGAAGGTGCACACAATGTGAACATACTTAAGACTACTGAACTGTATGCTTACAAAGGGTTAAAGTGGTCATTTTTATATGTATTATTACATTTTAATAAATGCACAATGTTTGCCCATAGACTAGAAAGATAAATATTAATATGTATCAATAGATATTGCAGTACTTAACGCTACTGAATTATATATTTAAACATGGATAAGATGGTAATTTTTATGTCATGTGTATTTTACTACATTTTAAATAAAAGTGTAACATTTCTCCACAGACTGGAAAAATAGATATTTTTAACTCTGATAATCAATAATGGTTGATACTTGGATAAAAAACAAGCAAAAAAAAAAAAAAAAACTCCCACCAGTCAATACGAAAACCACGTCTCCATTGAAATAATGAGGGAAAAAAAATCACACACACACACACACAAACAGTTATTTTCAGATAGGAAAATAAAAGTGGTCAATAAACACGTGGAAAAAAACTTCAGCCTTATTTGCAATTATGTAAATACATACTAAAATCAAAATGAAATAATTTAACTCCTATTACTTGGTATAAAATTTATGCTTAAGAACCATGTATTAGTAAAGGTGTAGAATCACGCAGTGGGAGTGTAAATTGTGGCAGTCATTTTGAGGAATAATTTTGTGTTATCCAATAAAGTTGAATTTGTAAACATACACTGACTCAGCACTTTTATTCTTTTAGAATAATTTTTGTATATGTATACAAACAGAGACATAAAGTACTTGTAACAATAGTATTTTTAACCAAGGACATAATGCAAACAACCTAAATGTATATATTAACAGAAAAGTAGGTAATTACATTACATGGTTATAATATAATATTGTGCACTAGTGAAATAGAATTCTCAAATTAATAGTTACCAAAAAAGATTAACTCATGGCTAAGGATGCTCTGTCTTAATTAGGGATACATTCTTTAAGTCAAAAAAGTATAAAATGTGAGTAGAGATGAGAAATTTACAGTCGTTCTTGAAGCTAGGGGAATGCTATCGATGCTGTAACCCTAAAATTCATACAGAAGCATAGTTCTTTTATTGTGCTTCACTCATCGCACTTTGTAGAGCCCAGGTTACCAAATTGAAAGTTTACAGCAACCTCTGTCGGCACCTTTTTTCCAAGAGCATGTGTTCAGTGTCTCGGTGTTAGCATTTTTTAGCAAGAAAGTCTCTTTTAATTAAGGTAAGTACCTTGATTTTTGAGGCATATTGCTATGATACTTTTATTAGACTACAATATAGTATAAACCTAACTTTTACACATACTGGAAAAGCAGGGAATCTGTGGGACTTGCTTCATCGCAGTGGTGTCTAACCGGACCTGCAGTGTCTCTGAGGTAGGCCTGTATTTCTTAACCTGGGTGTTGATCACCTTTATATCATGGGCTACAGCAGGTTTAGCTAACTCTGACCAAGCAGCCACATCTGGCAGCCACCTGTTTTTGTAAATGAAATTTTATTGGAATACAAGTGAGCCATTATTGTATGTATTTTCTAGATTGCTGTAATGGCGTAATTGATTGATTTCAGTAGAAAACATACAGTCCACAAAAGTGTGAAATATTTACTATGTGGCCCTTACAAAAAAATGCTAACCCTCGATCTTATTCTACATATTACTGTAAATCAAAAGTATAAATAAAAAAATTTAAGGAATGGTGTGTTAAGATTGTCAATTGATAAACTCACACTTTTCGTGGTTATAAAGTTGTTTTCTGGTCTAAGATGAATAAAATTAGTCTAGTTGCATGTACTTTTTGCTTCTTTTGCCAACTATAACATCGTTGCTTAAGTCCTATATTTCAGCACATCTCTTCTAAACCTGGATATTATTCTGATTTTCTGATGAGCTAAAAATCTCGAAATAACATGCTTTTATTTCTCCAATCTTTTTGAGGAAATTATTGCAATAGTATATATGATAGCTTTGCCTCTCAATAAAAGCATTTTGTTAATATTTGCACGAAATCTAGCCCAAATTTTCAGGGATAATAGTCTTGTGATAAAGTTATTAAGCAAGTAAAAATTACATTGTAAAGTTTCAAAAAATATTTAACCACATAAGTTTCTATAGTTTTGTTTCTTTACTTTGACAGCAGTATTAGCATATGTACTACTTTTATGTTTTTTCCATTTTGAAATAATTTTTTGAGAAAAAAGATAGTTCACTTAACTATTGTTATAATATCCCCTCTACAATGCTATTTTGAATGTAAAGTCTGTTATATAAGTTTTAAAATAAAAATATTTAAAATTGATATAGCTAATATCTCATTCCTGAAAAAAAATCATGCTGTTGGACAATTATAATTATTTATTGGTTACAATAAATCTATGAACTGGATTATTTGAAATATTCTGCAATCATTATATTAAAATATTCAAAACCTTTTGTATTATAAAATTAGGTTGAAAATTATTTCTCCATAGGGAAGTATCATATATGTAACAAATTAATGGGAATTGCACTACAGGACTATTTATGGGATTATTTTCTATTACTGAATTACTTGTTATTTATTAAAATAAAAAGTAAAAAATAGCAAACGTGATTTTCTTTAACTGATACTAGGTTGTTGTCAAACTCATATATAATAAATGTACTTAATCTTGTTTGTTCTATGTTTGACTGTCAGGGATAAAAAGGTATAAAGCATCATTACCAAACTCTAGAACAATACTTATTTTTTCCAACTCTATGCTATTTCTTCATATTCCATCTAATTTTGTTATACTGTGGGCTATTATATAGTATCAGTTTCATTTTTACCATTCTGAATTGCAATGTGATGATAACAAATAAAGAGTGTAAGAGAAAAGAATTGGCTAGAATATTAAAGAGAACAGTGACAGATAAAATTTATTAAAGAACATGATAGTTTAATAGAATTGTAGTAGTAAGGTAGGTGAGTTTAACTTCTTACCATTTTTATATAAGAGATTTTTTTAAGTCAAATTGTCATTCAATACTGTTGGTGAAAAAAATGCTTTGATGCTAATAGTTCTGCATTTTCAGTTTTAGTCTTGTAATTCTGCTAGCATTTTGAAATCTATTTAAAATATTTTATGTGTGATTAATTTCTGTATTACTTCGGGGAGATGATGAGGTAAAATCATCACCTAACTTTTTTTTTTGGCCAGGGCTGGGTTTGAACCCACCACCTCCGGCATATGGGACCTGTGCCCTACTCCTTTGAGCCACAGGCACCGCCCATCATCACCTAACTTTTATCAAACTTCAGTCAAAACTTACATTGATTAGCGATGTAAATCGCTTACTGTAGTTGTGTTTATTGTCTTTGAGACTTTTCATGTAATTATAGTTTTATATAAACTAGACTGAGTTTACAGTGCACTACATGATTGTGTGATCTGGAAAGAAAAATGGAAAGGACACTTAACTAGGCCAAATAATCTAATGAAAAAATACTTTGGAAGAAGTTATATATAAGGGGTAGATTATATTTGAAAGTCATTCTTAAGAACACAGAAAATTCATTTCCTTCTTTTGTAAATGTAGCAGAATCAAATTTTATATATCTCATTGTTCTTTTTGACCTTGTGCAAATTAAGGTAATTATCATTCAGATCTGATTAATAAAAACAAATTGAATGAAGTCTGTCACATAAAAGGAAAATGTTCTAATTTTTTCTTCAATGAATAATTATTTTCACAGTCTCTCATGAATTAACTCATATAGGAAGTTAGAGAAACTCTGTATTCATAAATTTTATGTTTAACAAAATGGAATTATGAACAACTTTTAGAGAAAATTTTTATAGTTAATGTTTTTGTTTATAACAACTTTGTATGTGCTGCAAGTTTTGCTTTTACAAAATATAGCACTTGGACAATGTAAAAAACAAACAAACAGAAATCTGAAAGCTCAAAAACAAAAATCTAAAATGATTCATTTGAAGGGTTGAACAGCATACTATATATTAATTAAGAAAATAATAGTGAAATTGAAGAGATAAAACAGTATCTTTTCAAACTGAAGCAGAAGAAGAGAAAGACAAAATAAATAAAATGAGAGCCATCGGTACCTAAGTGATAAATCCAGCAGCCTAATCTGCATCGTGTTAGCAGTCAAATGAAAGTGGTGGGATGGGTTAGAAGTGTGCATGTTATTTTATATTTGAAAAAATAATGACCAAATATTTTGAAAACTACAAATCCTAATATCCAAGAAATGTAGGAAACCACAAGCAGGATCAACATAAACAAAAAACACCATGGAACAGAATATCCAAACTGTTCAAAACCAGGGGTAAAGAAAAAAATCTCAAAAACAGTCAGTAGTGAGCAAACAAGCAACTTGTTTAAAAGTGACTTGAGAAGATATTTTTACGATCATGATATTAGATTTGAACTAAGCACATAAAAAGATAGTCAGCATCATTTAGCCATTAAGTAAATGTAAATTAAAACCACATAATAGTAACACTACATAAATGTGAGAATTGCTAAAATAAAATAATACTACATAAATATGAGAATTGCTAAAATAAAAAATACTGACACTACTAAGAGCTGATGAGAATATGGAGCAACTGTTCATCTCACCCATGCTTGTCATCCATGGCTTTCAGAATTTAAAATGATGGTTAATGGGTTTAAAAATTTCTTATGAAACAAACCCTTAATCCCACTTCTGGATATTTTCTGGAGAAAAATGAAACCTTACATTCATACAGAACCTATTAATGATTGTTAATAGCAGCTCTATTTGTGATAGTCAAAAGTTGAGAAAACACAAATGTCCTTCAGTAGATAAATGGTTTAACAAAATGTGCTTCAAAGATGGAGTACTACTGAGTGGAAAAAAAGAGTGAACTTATAGACCAAGCTAATTACTTGGATGAATTTCAAAGACATTATTATGACCATTAAATTTCCTTTCAAAGAACCACATGTTATTTGTTTTTTGTTTTCTTCCCCCCCCCTTTTTTTTTTAACATTCTCAAAAAGATAAAATTCCAGTGATAAATAACAGAATAGTGGTGGCCAGGGATTATGGGTGAGGTCACTTAGACTTCACTGTCAGGGAATAGCACAATGGCTTTCTTGGGGTCAGGAAGCTATTCTGTGTTCCAGTTGTAGTGGTAATACATAAATCAGTGCAATATGTTAACACTCAAAAACTTTACACATATAGTAAAGCCAGACTGTGTGATGATAACAATGAAACATTGCCGAACAAAATTAAAGACAGAAATAATTGGAATTTAATCCTACATTCATGGGTTGGAAGACATGACATTGTTCAAATGCCAGTAATACTCAAAGTGATTTATAGAATTATTGCAACGCCTAAGTCCCAATCATGTTTTCTGCAGAAATAGAAAAATTCATCATAAAATTAATTTGCAATCTCAGGGCTCCTGAATAGCCAAAAAAATCTACCAAAGAAGAAGAAAGCTGGATGGCTCATGCTTACTGAGTTCCAGACTCCCTGGAAAGCTACAGCAATCAAAACAGCATGGAATTGGCATGAAGACAGATGTATAAACCAATGGAATAAAATCTGTAGCCCCAAAATAAACTCCTACATATATATCAAGTGATTTTTGATAATGGTGCCAAAACATTCAATGGGAAAAGGGCAATCTTTTCTTTTTTTCTTTTTTTTTTTGCAGTTTTTGGCCAGGGCTGGATTTGAACCCACCACCTCCAGCATATGGGGCTGGTGCCCTACTCCTTTGAGCCACAGGTGCCACCCAGGGCAGTCTTTTCAACAAGTGATAAATGTGGATGTGCATATGCGAAAGATTATAATTGGACAGCTCCTTAACAACATATGCAAAAAAGATTAGCTGCAATCCAATAATAGTAGTAGACTTTGACACCCATTTACAGCAATGGATAGATAATCCAGACAGAAAATCATAACAAAACATCACACTTTACACTGAAGACAAAATAGACCTCACATACATATAAAGAACATTCTATCCAACAGCTGCAGAACACACATCTCACCTGCCCTTGGAACCTTCTCCAGTATAGTTTGTATGTTATGTCTCAAAACAAGTATTAAAAAATTCAAGAAGATTAAAATTTCTCAAGTGTTTCTTTTCAGACCACCTTGGAATAAAGCTAGAAATCAATAATAGGAGGAAGAACTTCAGAGAACTGACAAAAAGTGGTAAATTAAACAATATGCTTCTAAACAACCAGTAAATGAAGAGATTAAAAGAGGAATGAAAAAGTTTCTTGAGACAAACAAACATGGAAACCCAACATACTAAAACATATGCAAACGAGAAAAAGCAGTTCTGAGAGGGAAGTTTATTCTAATAAGTGACTTGACTACACCAAAAGAGAAGAAAGACTTCAAATTGACAACCTATCCATACACCTCAAAGAATTAGAAAAAAAAAGAATAAGCTAAGGCCAAATTTAGTAGAAAGAAGGAGATAATAAACACCGAGACAGAAACATAAACTAGGAAAACAATATAAAAGATTGATAAAGTAATTGTTTTTTGAAAAGGTAAACAGTGTTGACAAACCTTTGTTAGATGAAAAGTAAGAGAAGACTCAAAATCACACATGAAAAAGGAGATATTGCAACTGCTACAACAGTAGTACAAATGTTGATAAAAGAATATTATGAATACGTTTATCCCAACAAATTGGAGAGCCCATAAGACATGAATAAATACCTGAACATGCACAGCTTACAACATTGAATTATTAAGAAATAGAAAATTTGAACAGAGCAATAAGGAGTGAGGAGATTAAATCAATAATAAAAAGTCTCTGGCGTGGTACCTGTAGCTCAGCTGCTAGGGCGGCCAGCCACATTAAAAAATAATAATAATAAAAAGTCTCTCATCAAAAGAAAACCCAGGGGCTTTTAAAGAACTAATACCAATTCTTCTCACACTCTTTCTAAAAATTACACTCATTTTATAAGCTCGGGTTTACCCTTAACACTACAAAGGAGAGAAAATGAAAGTGCAGTGTCCCTAATGAAATGCAAAAATCTAAACCAAAATACTAGCAAACCAAAATTAACAGTACTTTATTTTATTTTATTTTATTTTATTTTTTGTAAACAAAGTCTCACTCTGTCACCCTGGATAGAGTGCCATGTCATCATAGATCACAGCAACCTCAAACTCTTGGGCTTGAGTGATCCTCTTGCCTCAGCCTCCCAAATAGCTAGGATTGTGTCCGGTGCCCCGACACAATGCTCAACTAGTTTTTTTCTATTTTTAGTAGAGAAAGGTGTCTCACTTTTGCTCAGGCTCGTCCCAGAACTCCTGAGCTCAAGCAATCCACCTGCCTCGGCCTCCTAAAGTGCTAGGAGTACAGGCATGAGCCACCATGCCTGGCAAAAAATTAACAGTATTTAAAAAGATCATTCCCCATGATCATGTGGGATTCATCCCAGGTATACAAGAATAGTTAATAAATCATTAAATATGATATGTTGTGTTAACAGAATAAAAGGAAAATTATATGATTGTGTCAATATAAGCAGAAAAAGCATCTGACCAATATTGTTAAAATATTTGTACTACTAAAAGTGATGTATAGGTTCAGCGCAATCCCTATTAAAATACCATTGCCATTCTTCACAGAAGTAGACTAAACATTTCTAAAATTTATGGAAGCACGGAAGACCCCAGATAGGCAAAATAATCTTGAACACAAAGAAAAAAGCTAGAGTCTTCACAAGTCCTGACTTCAGAATATGCTGCAAACCTATAAGCATGATGCTGGCATAAAAATAGCCCAATGGAATAGACAAGATAGCCCAGAAATTAATCCACATATTTATAACCAAGGAATTTTTGACAAGGGTATCAAGAATACACATGGGGAAAGGATGCGGTCTTTTTAGTAAATGGTATTTGGAAAACTGGATATGTACACTTAGAACAATGATATCATTTTGCACGAAAAATAAAAATTAACTCAAAATGGGTTAAATATCTAAATTTAGACCCAACACTATGAAGCTAGTAGACGAGAACATAGGAATAAAGCTTCATGGCATAGATTTGGGCAATGGTTTTTAGATACGATTCTTAAAACACAGGCAACAAAAGCACAAATAGACAAATAGGATTACATCAAACCAAAAGCTTCTCCACAGCAAAGTAAATCGTTGCCAGAGTGAAAAAATAACCTATAAAATGGGAGAAAATATTTGCAAACTATAGAATCAATAAGGGGTTAATTTTCAAAGTACGGTCTATGTAAGGAACTTTACTCATTAGCATAAAACAAATAACCTGATTAATAAATGAGCAGAGGACCCGAAAAGACATTCTCAAAAGAACAGCCAGCATATTAAAAAATGTTCCACATCATAATTATTTGGAAAAGGCAAAATTAAACCACAGCGAGATATCACCTCACTCTTAAAGTGATTGTCAGGAAAAAGAGAAACATATTGTTAAGGGTACAGAGAATACAGAACTTTTGTATACTGTGGCAGAAAAATAAATTAGTATAGCCATTATAGAAAAGAATTGGAGGGTCCTCAAGAGATTAAAAATAGAATACCTATTCCTGGGAATATATCCAAGGGAGATAAGCTCAGGATTGTCTGAGCTCATGAATTCCAGATTAGCCTGAGCAAGCACAAGACCCCATCTCTACTAAAAATGAAAAACTGAGGTAAGAGAATCACTTGAGCTCAAGATTTTGAGGTTGCTGTGAGCTGTAACGCCATAGCACTCTACCAAGGGCAACAAAGTGAGAATCTGCTTTAAAAAATACATATATATACACACTAAGCACAGAAAGCCAAATGATCTCACTCAAGTAGAATCTAAAAAAGTTGATCTCGTAGCAGTAGAGAGTGGCTTATTGCTTTATAAGGACTGGGATGGTTGGGTTGGTGAAAATTGTGGAGATGATGGTTAAGGGATACAAAATGCCAGTTAATGGGGGGGAATTTAAGAGATCTATTTTATGATGGTGTCTTTTTTTTTATTTTTTTAAGACAGAGTCTTGCTCTTTTGTCCATGTAGAGTACAGTGATAGCATCATAGCTTACTATAGCCTCAGACTCTGGGGTTCAAGTGATTCGCTCCTGCCTCAGCCTCCCAAGTAGCTTGATCTACAGGCACATGCCACAAGGCCCAGCTAACTTTTGTACTTTTAGTAGAGATGAGGTCTTACTCTTGTTCAGGCAGGTCTCAAATTCACAAACTTAAATAAACCTCATGCCCCAACCTCACAAAATTCGAGAATTAGGTGTGAGCCACTGTGCCTGGCCTATGGTGACTATTTTTAACAATATACAGTTGACCCTTGATCAACATGGAGGTAGGGGTACTGACCATCTATGCAGTTGAAAATTACATGTAAAATTACATATGAAAATTACATATAATTATGTTCCCTAAAAATCTTATGTACAAATAGTTTGCTGTTGATTAGAAGCCTTAACAATAATGTAAACAGTTAATTAACACATATTTAGTATATTATATGTATTATATACTGTATTCTTACAATAAAGAAAACTAGAGAATAAAAAATGTTACTAAGAAAATTGTAAGCAAAAGTATATTTACTATTAGGTGAAAATGGGTTATGATAATGCTTCTCACCCTCATCTTCACATGGACTAAACTGAGGAGGAAGAGGAAGAAGGGTTGGTTTTATTTTCTCAGAGTGACAGAGGCAGAAGAAAACCTGTGTATAAGTGGACCCATGCACTTCAAAACTATGTTTTTAAAGCGTCCCCTGTATTGTACTTTTGAAAAATGCTGTAAGAGTAATGTAAAATATTCTTCTCCCAAAGATAATAACTATGTGAGGTAATGCATACATTAAATACCTAGATTTAGTCACTGTGTATTTTTTTTAAATATCATGTTGTACATGATTACATATCATTTTATCTGTCAATTAAAGAAACCTTAAAAGGGTTCGGTACCTGTAGCTCAGCAGCTAGAGCACCAGCCACATACACTGGGGCTGGCAGGTTCGAACCTGACCTGGGCCTGCTGAACAATGAAAACTACAACTACAACAAAAAAGTAGTTGATGTTGGGGCGAGTGTCTGTAGTCCCAGCTACTTGGGAGGCTGAGGCAAGAGAATCACTTAAGCCTAAGGCTTTAAGGTTGCTGTGAGCTGTGACCCCATGACATTCTACCATGGGTGACATAATGAGACTCTGTTTCAAACAAACAAACAAACAAAAAACATAAAAGAAAATTCTGTACTATAGTTTGGATGCCACGCCTTACAAAGTTTATGTTGGCATGTGGTCAGCTTACAGTGTTGGGTCACGAGGGTGGATCCTTCATGAATGGCTAGGTGCCATTTTCAAGAGATTGAGTTTTCATTCTTAGTTCTGTCAAGAAGTGGTTAATGAAAGGAGCCCATCACCCACTCCTCTCTCTTTCTTGTTTTCTGTCTCATCATGTGATAGCTGCACATTCTGGCAAGCCTTCCCCTTCCACTATGAGTGGAAACAAGGCTGAGTTTCTGAATTTCTCACCAGCATCAGATGTTGATGCAATGCTTCTTTACAGCCTGTACAATCATGAGCCCAGTAAACCTCTTTTCCTTATTAATCATCCAGCCTCAAGTATTCCTTTATAGCAACACAAAATAAAAATAAAAGAAAAAAAATCTTCAGAACTTTGGATTTGGCAATGATTTTTAAATATAGCACCAAATGTACAGATAAGAAAAGAAAACACAGACAAATTGGACTTTATGAAAATATAAGAATTTTATGGATCAAAAAATATCAACAGAATAAAAAGGTGACCCACAGAAAGGGAGAAAATATTTCCAAATTGTAATTGTAATTCCAAATTGTAATTCTGTATATAGATTTATATACAGAAAAAATAACAAAACTCTAAACGCAACAAAAAACCAAAAGATTCAAAATAGCACAAAAGACTTAAATAGACATTTCTCCAGAGAGATAGATAAATGGCTAATAATTACATTAAAAGATACTTAACATTTCTAATCATAAGGGAAATGCAAGTCAAAATCCTAGTGGGATATCAGCTTGTACCTATTGGATAGGTACTATCAAAAACTCTGGAAAGTAACAAATGTTGGCAAAGCTGTAGAAAAAGTGGAACCTTTGGTGTACTATTGATGGGATACTAGATGATAGAGCTGATGGTGATGGTTCCTAAAAAATTAGAATTAACGGGGAATTCTGGGAAGATGTATGATTAGTAGCAACCCTCGCAGAGGCTCCTGACCAGAGGAAGAAAAACTGGACAGAATCGGACTCCGTGAAGCCAAAGGTGGGGAGGTGAGCCATGCAAAAAGTTTGGCATGCTGTGGCTCCAAGGAAGAGCATTCAAGTAAACAAATTACAGGTACAAAGCCTATCCACTGGAGGATGCAAAACCCCTCCCCCAAGCAGGAGGCCTGCAGCAGGCTCACTGTGAGTGAGCAGGGAACAAAAGACCTCTCGTTTTACCTCACTGGAGAGAGCCACTGAACACCAGGTCTCTTTCTCCAGGGAGGTTCCACTTATGAACCTAGACACCACCCCACCAAGAATAAAATTGAACAAATATTTTCCCCCACAATTCCAAACTCCCAGTCCACCCTTACCCCTTTGCATGGCACTCTGAAATTCTGCCCCCTGCAGAGCGCACAGTGTTTGGTCTTTCTTTGAGAGATCTGGGATAGTGTGGACCACCAAACATCAGGATGGAATCAGTGACTCCTGGGGAAGAAAGGGGCACTTGGCGGGAGGAGGAGCAGTCCCTTGGTTATGGTTTTTCTTGACCGGTGGTGGTGTTGACCCTGGATTCAGGCTGTGTCTGGTGGGTGGAGGTGCAGAACCTCTGGTGCTGATGGCGCCTACAAGCAGGAGATTGGTTGCCTGGTCCCTGTCCCAGATGAGCCAGCAAGCAAAGGCTTCCGGGTGTGGACCAAGAACCGAGGACAAGGGCATGGTCCCTTGACTCCAACAGAACTTGCAGGCAGAGACTTGCTGGGTGTGGACCAAGACTTGCAGGCAGGGGCTTGGTTCCCTGACTCCAACAGAGCTGGCCAGCAGAGGCTTGTGGGGTGTGGACTAAGATCTGCAGGTGGGGTGTGGTTCCGGCTCCAGCTGGGCCAGTGAGCAGAGAAATGGATACCAATATGGACTGAATCTGGCAGGTGGGGGCATAGACACATGGCTCCAATTGTGCTGTTGGAACCCTCTCTGTTGAACAGGGTTTGTATTGCCTGAGACAATTTGATTGGAACTAGTGTTTGGGGTTGTCCACACAGGGACACTCTGAGGTTGACCTTCAAAGTTCTGTTCTGAAAAATAACAGAAGGATGGGTGTGGGGCACTGCAGCTGTCTGTATCTCTCCACAGCCAAAATTTAAACCTAGTACTGTGTATTCTTAGGACAGGGTAGAGGTTGACTGATGATCAAAATCAGCTAGCTTCCTCTGTCTCACTAAGTAGGTCCTCAGAGTCTCTGGCCAAAAGTCTGAGAGGGGCCTTTGTAAGGTTGTAGAGGAATAAGCCACGATTACAAAGCCTAGATCTTTGGTAAGGGGCTGATTATATCTACTACCTGGGAACCCCAATTCAGTCTCAGACTACCAGTTCTAATAACCAAATGGTGGGAAAAAGTATGGTACAGAATCAATGAACTCTGGCAACATGAATAACCAGAGTAGATCTCCCCACGCAAGGAATGACATGGGAGATACAACTGAAGATGGCATACATAGACAAATGGCTGAAATGTCAGAAATGAAATTCAGAATATGGATGGCAAATAAGATGAATAAAATGGGGCAAAATCTGTGGCTCAAAGGAGTAGGGCCCCCACCCCATATGCTGGCGTGGCAGGTTCAAACCCAGCCCCAGGCAGAAACTGCAAAAAAAAAGATGAATAGAATGGAAGAAATGTTAGAAATTAAAATCCAAGGAGTAGTTCTGCTGTTGTCTCAAGAAATTGATGAATTCAAAGACAGAGTCACCAAAGAAATAGACATAATGAGAAAAGAGATAGCAGAGCTAAAGGCAATGAAAAAGTCATTCAAGGAGCTCCAAAACACAGTAGAATCCCTCAGTAATAGAGTTGAGCAGGCAGAAGAGGTCTCTGAAACTGAAGACAAAGCTTTTGAACATTCCCAAAAGCTCAAAAAGGCAAACAAATGGAGAGCAAAACTGATCATTCTCTGAGAGAGTTGTGGGATCACTCCACAAGAAGATCAAACATTTCTCTTATAGGAATTCCTGAAAGAGAAGAGACTGGTCCTAAAGAGCATCCCACAGATGCTCTACTCCAAGACATTATGGAGGAGAATTTCCCAAGCATGGCAAGAGATACAGAAATTCAGATAGTAGACAGTTTCAGAATCTCAGCAGGACTCAATCCAAAGAAAGCATCTCCTAGACATACTGTGATTAACTTTGCCAAAGTTAAGATGAAGTAGAAAATTCTGCAAGCAGCCAGACATAAGAAAAGCATCACCTACAAAGGGAGAAGTATCAGAATGACTGCAGATCTCTTAGCTGAAACGTTTCAAGCTAGAAGAGGATGGTCATTGACCTTAAATCTCCTAAAACAAAACAACTTTCAGCCTAGGATCCTATATCAAGCTAAACTGAGTTTCATTTGTGATGGAGAAATCAAATACTTCAATGACATATACATATTGAAGAAATTTGCCATAACTAAATCAGCTCCCTTAGATATTCTCAGATCCATCCTCCACAATGACCAGCACAATGCTGTACCTCCAAAGTAAACTCATTCAGAAAATTTTGAACAAAACCCAACTTCCAAAGTGGTGCAAGGATAAAAAATGTCCACTGGATATTCAAAAAATACAACACACAAAATACTACCAGGCTTATCAGTTCTCTTAATTAAAGTGAATGGTTTGAAGTGTCCTCTATCGAGGCACAGGTTGGCTGACTAGATATAAACTCAGACCAGATAATCCGCTGTATATAAGAATCTCATCTTTTTATCTTAAAGGATAAAAATAGACTCAGGGTAAAGGAATGAACATCTATAACATAGGCAAATAGAAATTAGAAAAAAGCAGGAGTTGCAATTTTATTTGTAGATACAATAGGTTTTAAATCAACAAAGGTAAAGAAAGATAAGGACAGTCACTACGTATTTGTAAGGGAAACACCAAACATGAAGAGATTTTGATAATTAACATTTATGCACCCTATCAGAATACTCCTCAATTTATAAAGCAAACCCTTATGGATATGAAAAACTTGATAGCTTCCTGCACTAGTTGGGGATTTAAACAGCCCTTTGACAGTTTTGGATAGATCCTCCAAGAAGAAACTAAACAAAGAAATATTAGACTTAACCCTGATCCTAGAACGAATGGGCTTAACAGACCTCTACAGAACATTTCATCCTAATAAAACTGAATATACATTCTTCTCATCAGCCCATGGAACATCCTCCAAAATAGATCATATCTTAGGACAAAGGCTAACCTCAGCAAATTTAAAGAATAAAAATTATTCTTTGTATCTTCTTAGATCACCATAGAATAAACGTTGAACTCAACAGCAGCAGGAATCTTAATACTCGGGCAAAGTCATGGAAACTAAATAATCTTAGACTGAGTGACAGCTGGGTCAAAGAGATTAAGAAGAGAATCACCAAATTTTTGGAACTAAATGATAACAAAGACACAAATTATCAAAACCTGTGGGATATTGCAAAGGCAGTCCTAAGAGAGAAATGTATAGCATTGGAAACCTTCATAAAGAAAACAGAGAGGAAGCCAACAATTTAATGGATCATCTCAAGCAACTGAAAAAGAAAGAACATTCCAACCCTAAATCCAGCAGAAGAAAAGAAAAGTCCAAAATTAGGGCAGAATTAAATGAAATTGAAAACAAAAGAATCATTCAGAAGATCAACAAAAGAAAGATTTTTTTTTTGAACAGATTAATAAAATTGATAAATCTATTGTCCTTTGGCCAATCTAACCAGAAATAGAAAAGTAAAATCTCTAATATTGTCTATCAGAAACGATAAAGGAGAAATAACCACAGACACCTCAGAAGTTCAAAAAAATCCTCAATGATTACTACAAAAAACTCTATTCCTAGAATAGAGTGAAATAAAATCTGAAGGAAAATCTGAAGGAAATGGACCAATATCTGGAAGCATACCACATTCCTAGACTCAACCAGAAAGAATTAGAAATCTTGAATAGACCTATATCAATCACTGAAATAGCATCAACAATACAAAATCTCCCTAAAAAGAAAAGCCCAGAACTAGATGGCTTCAAATCAGAATTCTACCTAACCTTTAAAGAGGAACTAGTACCTATATTATACAACCTTTTCCAAAGCATAGAAAAAGAAGGAATACGTACCAGTACATTCTATGAAGCAAATATCACCCTGATCACGAAACCAGGAAGGGATCCAACAAAGAAAGAAAATTATAAACCAATATTATTAAAGAATATCAAATGAAAATATTCATTAAGATCTTACCAAACAGAATTCAACAACACCTCCAAAAAATTATACACCATGATCAAGTTTTTTTTTTTTTTTCCCAGAGTTACAGGTTTGATTCAACATATGCAAATCTATAAATATAATACATTACATAAATAAAATCAAAAAAAGACCATATGATTTTCTCAATTGATGCAGAAAAAGCTTTTCATAATATCCAGCATCCTTCCAAGATCAGAACAGTTAAGAAAATAGGCATAGAAGGGACATTTTAAAAACTGATACAGGACATCTACAGCAAACCCACAGCCAGTATCATATTGAATGGAGTAAAACTGAAAACATTTCCTCTCAGATTAGGAGCTAGACAAGGATGCCCATCTTCTCCACTGCTATGGAAGTCTTAGCTATCACAATCATGCAAGAGAAGACGATCAAGGATATCCAAATTGGGTCAGAAGGGATCAGACTCTCATTCTTCACTAATGGTATGATCTTATACCTGGAAAATCCCAGGGACTCAACTACAAAATTCTTAGAAGGGATCAAGGAATACAGCCGTGTCTCAGGGTAAAAATTCAATACTTACAAATCAGTAGCTTTTATATATGCCAAAAATAGTCAAGCTGAAAATATAGTCAAAGACTGTATTCCTTTTACAATAGTGCCAAAAAAGATGAAATATCTGGGAATTTACCTAGCAAAGGACGTGAAAGATCTCTATAAAGAGAACTATGAAACTCTGAGAAAAGAAATAGCTGAAGATGTTTAAAAAATGGGAAAACATACCATGCTCATGTCTGGGAAGAATCAACATTATTAAAATGTCCACACTACCCAAAGTAATCTACAGATTTAATGCAATCCCTATTAAAGCATCATTGTCATACTTTAAAGAGCTGGAAAACACTGTGCTTTGTTTTATATAGAATCAGAAAAAACCTCGAATAGCCAATACATTACTCAGAAGTAAAAGCGAATCAGTAGGTATTATGTAACCAGACTTCAGGGTATACTATAATTGTATAGTGATCAAAAACAGCATGGTACTGGCATAAAAACAGAGAGGTAGATTTATTGACCAGGATAAAAAACCAACAGATGAACCCAGCTACTTATCATCATATGAACTTTGAGAAGCCAATCAAAAGTTTTCAGTGGGGGAAATTTTCAGTAGGGGGACTCCCTATTTAACAAATGGTGCTGGGTGAACTGGCTGGCAACCTATAGAAAACTGAAACTGGACCCCCACCTTTCACCTCTAACAAAAATTGATTCCCACTGGATAAAATATTTAAACTTAAGACATGAGGCTTGATGCCTGTAACTCAAAGGCTAAGGCACCAGCCACATACACTGGAGCTGGTGGGTTCGAACGCAGCCCAGGCCTGCCAAACAACAATGACAACTACAACCAAAAAATAGCCAGGCTTTGTGGTAAGCACCTGTAGTCTCAGCTCCTTGGAAGACTGAGGCAAGAGAATCACTTAAGCCCAAGAGTTTGAGGTTGCTGTGAGCTGTGCACCAAATTACTCTACTGAGGGCAACAAAGTCAGATTGTGTCTAAAAAAAAAAATAAAAAGTAAAACTAAGGACATGAAACTATAAAAATACTAGAAGAGAGTGCAGGGAAAACACTTGAAGAAATCAGCCTGGGAGAATATTTTATGGAAGATCCCCACCCCACCCCCACCCCCAGGCAATTGAAGCAACTCCAAAAATCCATTACTGGGATCTGATCAAATTAAAAAGCCTTTGCACAGCCAAGAACACAAGAACACATTAAAGCAAGCATATAGCCTTCAGAATGAGAGAAGATCATTGCAGATTATGTTTCTGACAAAGATCTGATAACCAGAATGCACTGAGAATTCAAACTTATAAAAAAGAAAGGAACAAAAAAAACCATTTCTATGTACGCAAGAGACTTGAACAGAAACTTCTCTGGTAAACAGAAGTGCATGGCCTCCAAACACAGGAAAAAACGCTTATCATCTTTAATCATCAGAGAAATGCAAATCAAAACCACTTTGAGATAACATGTAACTCCAGTAAGATTAGCCCATATCACAAAATCCCAAAACTACAGATGTTGGCATGGGTGTGGGGAGAAGGGAACACGTCTTCATTCCTGGTGGGAGTGCAAACTAATACGACCTTTTTGGAAAGAAGTTTAGAGAATACTCAAGGAACTAAAAGTAGACCTACCGTTCTATCCTGCATTTCCTCTACTAGGTATATACCCAGATGATCAAAAATCATTTTACAGGGCGGTGCCTGTGGCTCAGCGAGTAGGGCATTGGCCCCATATACCGAGGGTGGCAGGTTCAAACTCGGCCCTGGCCAAACTGCATCAAAAAATAGTGGGCGTTGTGGCGGGCGCCTGTAGTTCCAGCTACTCGGGAGGCTGAGGCAAGAGAATCGCCTAAGCCCAAGAGCTGGGGTTGCTATGAGCTGTGACTCCACAGTACTCTACTGAGGGCGATAAAGTGAGGCTTTGTCTCTACAAAAAAAAAAAAAAAATCATTTTACAACGAAGACCTTTATACCAGAATGTTTATTTCAGTCCAACCAATTCATAATTGCCAAGACACACAGTCCAAGTGCCCGTCAACCCATGAATGGATTAACAAATTGTGGTATATGTACACCATACAATACTATGCAGCAAAAAAAAAAAGATGGGGATGGGCAGCAGCTGTGGCTCAAAGGAGTAGGGTACCGGCCCCATATGCCAGAGGTGGTAGGTTCAAACCCAGCCCCTGCCAAAAACTGTTAAATAAAAAAAAAATACGTAAAAGAAACATATGTTTTGGTGGTGCCTGTGGCTCAAAGGAGTAGGGCGCCAGCCCCACATGCTGGAGGTGGCAGACTCAAACCCGGCCCCAGCCAAACACTGCCAAAAAAAAAAAAAGATGAAAACTTCACATCTTTTATGTTTACCTGGATGGAGCTGGAATATATTCTTCTTAGTAAAGTATCTCAGGAATGGAAAAAAAATTATCCAATGTGCTCACTACTATGAAATGAATATATAATCACCTACACATTCATAGGAATGGTAAAAAATAACTATAGTCCAGCAAGTAGAAGGGAAGAGGAGAGAGGGGAGGGGAGGGAAGAGTATGGCGGGTATTTGGGGCACCTCACCTAATGTGCATGATACAATGGTACATTTCAAAACTATAAAGAAAAGAGTATAATTGTGATGGATGTGTTAACTGGTTCAATAAGCATTTCACATTGTATATCAAATCAGTACTCTGAACCTCATGAATGCGTCAGTGTACACAGTTATGAGTTACCAAAAACAAAAAAAATAAAAATAATTAAAAATAAATTAGAATTACCATACGATCTAGCAGTTTGGCTTCTGGATATATGTGTATACCCAAAGGATTTGAAAGAATGATCTCAGAGAGATTCCTGTTGTTCACAGTAGCTAAAATGTGGAAGCAACTTGGGTGTTTTCCAGAATGTTTGGAAGAATGAATAAGCAACATGTGCTGTTAACACGCAGTGGAATATTATTCTGTCTTAATAAGAAGGAAATGCTGACATACAATACAGAATCAATGAATCTTGAGGACATTATGCTAAGTGAAATAGTCCTGTCTCAGGATGAGACAGTGAGAATAATCAAAAATCATAGAGACAGAGAATAGAGTGATGGTGGCTGGGGTAAATGGAGTGCACAGAGTTTCAGTTTTACAAGGTTAGAATTATGGGTGGTGGTGATGGCTGCAACTTTATGTATGAATTTATTAATACTGAAGTGTACAATTTAGACACATTGTTAATATGGTAAATTTTTATGTGTATTATACCACAATAGTTAGAGAAAAACCATACAAACTTAGAATTAAGCAAATTCCATTAAAAACACCACGAAATAGGCTCAAATTTTATGTGTTATCTTGCCTGAGAACACCATCAATTTTTGTATCTATTTCAAGTCTTTGATAAATGATGTAAACGGTTAAAAAGGTTTTTTTTTTTTGTATGACAATTTAAATTTTAAGTTCTTAAAAACCTTTTCAGGGGAGAAAACATGTCAGAAATTATGGAAGTTAGAGGATAATGGAACCTCTTTCAAATGCTGAAAGAATGGACTGCTACCTTGTTATTCTTCACTTAGTGAAGAATAGTGAATATGCTTTCCAAAAATGAAGAGAAAATAAAGACAGGAAAAGCTAATAATTCATTGTCAAGAGATACATATTATAAAACTGCTACAAGCATTTTTCAACCACAGGGTTAATCATACCTAGTTGGAAACTTGGAAGCCTCCAAACAGAGGAATGGAATCAATGCAATCGAAAAGAAAACATCAGTGGAGTCAACCCCTGATCCTCTGTTGGTAAAGTGGCCCACTAGTGAAAAATCAGATGATAATTGGGAAGAAGGCAAAGATTTTACCTCTCAACACTGTAACATGTTTACTAAAAATTCTAACTAGTGTAGTAAGGCTCAGAATAGAAACAAAAGACCTAACCGTTTAGAGAGAAGAAAGCAAAACTCTTTAATTGTAGGTAAAATTATATATGCAGGAATCCTAAAGATCCATCATACATTGCCAGTTCAGAAATGGGATAACCACTTTGCAAAACAATTTGGCAGTGTTTTACAAAAATAAACATTAACTGAAATTCTGAACCAGCAATTTTACTTAACAGTTTGTATCCAAAGGAGATGGAAACATGCCTACATAAAGTTGTATTTAATTCATATCAACATTCATAATAATCACAATTAGAAACAACTCCTGTATTAAGAAATAAATAGGTATCAAATATTGGAATATTCCTATGATAGGTTACTACTAAGAAATAAAAAAAAAGAGAAGTGATCTCCTATTGATAACGCATGACAAAATGCATGAATTTTAGAAATACAGTGAAGAGAGTAAGAGCCCTGGGACAAGCCGGTCATGGTGGCTCACTGCTGTAATCCTAGCACTCTGAGAGAAAGGCAGGTGGATTACCTGAGCTCAGGAGTTCCAGACCAGCCTGAGCAAGAGCTAGATCCCATCTCTACTAAAAATACAAAACCTAGTAGTCCCAGCTACTCAGGAGGCTGAGGCAACAGGATCACTTGAGCCCAAGAGTTTGAGTTTGCTGTGAGCTGTGATGCCACGGCAGTCTACTTAGGGCAACAGAGTGAGCCTTGGTCTCAAAAGAAAAAAAAAAAAGCCTGGGAAAAGGATATATCGTATGATTTCATTGTTACGAAACTCTAGAATAAAAACAAAGGTTTTTCTAGTGTGGATTGCAGGACAGTGCAGTCTTGCGGTTAGGAGTATTCAGAAGATGAAATAGGAATAGGTATAAGGCTATGTTGAATGAGCTGATTGTATGAGCTGATTGTATGATGGGTACACGGATGTATAAATATGTCATAACTGAAAGATGTGTACACTTTCAGTCACATTGTATCATATGTAAACTATATTAGAATAGAGTTTATTTAAAATGAAAAATGACAGGTGGCATCTGTGGCTTAAGGAGTAGACCGCCAGCCCCATATACCGGGGGTGGCAGATTAAAGCCTGGCCCTGGCCAAAACTGCAAAATTAAATAAATAAATAAAATTAAAAATGACTTAGTTGTTGAATATAGGGCACGCATGTTCATTTTCACTGCACGAAAGTGGTCAGTAATAATTATATTGAAATCAATAGAAGGCAGATGAAGAACAGACCACATGATTTCATTATAAAGATCATGTGATTGTTTTGGAGATAGAGTTGAGAATAGTAATGTAAACAAATATAGGACTATATAATGTAAAATGTTTGGAAAATAAACTGAATAAACAAAATGCTCATTGGAGAAATTTTGCAACAAAAGAGAAAAATTGGTAGAAGTTCAAGTAAGTAATGAAGACTTTGTTCATGTAAAGGAAATTATGTCTTTTAGGAAAGAGAGGATGAAGAAGCCTTAGAGATATAAAATGCTTGAAGTGAATAAGAGAAATAATACAGAAAAGACACTAAGTGAAGAAGTGCTGAGACTTTGGATGGGAGCAGGATAATTTGTAAGGTAGAAATAGATAGGGGTTAAGGGAAATACAAGTGGAATTTTTTATGTCCATTTACTGAGTTGACCTTGAAAATATAGAAATTGGTTACTAGTTGGTCTGTGTTTAAAGGAATGGCTCTTTTTAAATTGACCTAATTGCTGAGAACTTGTTGAAATTACTTTTCTCTTGCAAATAAATAGAAAGTAAGTAGTCCCACAGATGACCCAAACATGTACTAAAAGTAGATGTTGACAAAGTTTTTCCATTATAGATAAATTCTAACCTGAAAATGCCCTCAAAAAAGAGGAGTAATACTCATTTATCATAAATTAAACATTTCTAACTGCAGAGATTAGTATTTAAATATGGAAGTCTTTTAGCCAGTAAAGTTGGTAACACAAAGAAGTCTTGATTTTTCAAGAAGGGTGGTTTTGGGCGGCACCTGTGGCTCAAAGGAGTAGGGCACTGTTCCCATATGCCAGAGGTGGCAGGTTCAATCCCAGCCCCGGTCAAAAAAATGCAAAAAAAAAAAACAAAAAAAAGAGAGAGAGAAAACGTTAAAAAACAAAAAGAAGGATGGTTTTGTATTCTCAAACTAGTATAATTATCTTAACAGAAATATGTATGACATTTATTATATACTTGTTTACTGACTGAGCGGAAACTATGTCCCAGAGATCTAATATAAAATCAGATATTGATGATAAGCCAGGAAACCATATGTACATATTTACTAGAATTTGTTTTAGAAATACAGTTAGAAGTAACATATCATCTCCCATTCTCCTGGGAGGGAACTTGGAAGTAAAGCCTACAAGAATGGCGCTTCTTCACAGAGACAGGAAATGCAAGTAACAACATATAAATTCACAGTAGAAGAGATGGGTGAACACCTACAAGTTACACAAAGCAGATCTCAACTCTCTGCTATATAACTGAATACAAATAATCTATCATCAGTAGAAGAATTCCTCTCTTAATAAGAAATGGATCATCTGCTTTGATCTGGTGATTAAAAAATATTTTGTTTACAAGATAAGTGTAGGGCCTCATCATATATTCTGTAACAATTTTAGTGGGGAATTATTTTCTCTTTTGTCCTAATAGTTTATCCATAGATTTTTTTTAATATAAACCCTAAAGGAAAAAGAAACTATATTTAGAATTACACCAAGGCAACTGGTATGAGCTTAGATTATTTTGTCAAATCATGACAAGTGGTGCTCTAAATACAACTAATCTTATGAAAAGATTAAATATTCCATGAAATGTATGACATTGAATAAAAAGCCCGCTTTTGGAGGAAACATGTAGATTATTTTGAGACAAGATAAATACTTCTACATTATGAAAATTACATACTGATTTAGATATGCTATCTACCTATTTGGTAAACTGTAGACAATCTTAAGGGGACTAAGTGTGAAATGTTTTAGCTTTTATTATTATACCCTTAACATATTTATGTACATTAGAGACATAGGTAAATAGTTGGATAAAAAACTAATTTGGAAAATTTTTTAAAGAAAATATGTTAGCAATCTAATTGCTTAGCAGTTTCATCATATTATACTGATTAAATTTTCCCTCTACTTTATATACCGTTATAAACATACTATAGTCTAAACGAGTAGATTGTGATATTTGAGCCTGAGTTTAGTAGCTGATGGTTCCCTCTCTGTCAGTCTTTAGGTTACTCTAAGGGAAATCCATATTTTTTTTATTCTGATTCCTTCAGAGTATAAAATGTGTTTCACCAATTTGTTTTAACTTTGTAATATCATATAGTAAAAGAAGACATCAGAGTACTGACTACTTTTTCCTGCTCCTTTGATAGAGTGATGGAAAGCATACACTCAGAACAATCTCGGTAGAAGCTAAGCTTCTGGGGCCCCGAGGGGCAGGGATACGTAAGGTTGATGGGAGATAGCTATATGTAAAACGCAGCTAGTTGTGGACAAGGTTCCTCCATAGGAACCATTAACTGTCATAAATTATGGAACAGCAGCATCTGAGAGTGGCTAGAATGGCAAGGCCAGTGCATTTGCCACGAAGAAATAGCCTTGTGTGCTCTTGAGTAGATGAGGAATTGATTAGAGTGATAAGACGGAAGCCAATTTATGCATTATGTATATAATCCTTTCATTTAGCAATAGAAACAAGTATTGTGGGTCATTATGAAAGTGTTGAGATACACAAAAATCAAAAAGAGTAAAATCTGCATGGACGGGAACAAGTAGTGCCCTCCCAGCAACACGGATGGGCTGAGCAAGTTGAACCTGCGTGGGGGGGTCAGCGAGGACGCTGTCAACAGTGTTTCTTAGAAGTGAAATAATGGACCGAAGCACAGTCTGCCTCACAACTTTTGTAGTGACCTATGTATAAAGCCTTATGTGCATTTTAACAGTGCTTTGTACATGGAACAGTTAAGAACTTTACCTTGGTGATTTTTGTTTATGTAAAGTTAACTTTGTAGCTTTAAATACATAAACAAAATCTGTTTATTTCTGGTCATTGAAGAATTTAAGAGGGATTCCAAAAATGCTTTTCATAATGAATACTTTTTTGAATATTAATGGGATGCTTTGCATTTACCAACATTTTCCTGGTTGACCCTTTAAGCCCCTGAATCATAAACTTCCTCTGGGAAGATTTGTCTGATATGCAAGATTAAGTTAGGTTTTCTCAGAAATCTAAAGTTAAATGCTTTCCTAGCACGCTATAATTTTTCACTATAATTTTTCTGAGCATTAATAAAAATTGTAAGTGTTGCCAGTTTTGAGTGTTAGTTTGGTAACGCCTGTGTAATTTACCAGACTTTGAACTGCACAGAGAGCTCCAGGACCTGACCCACTGTCTCTTGTATAATGTGTACCCCCAAAACACTTGTGGACAAATAAGAAGATGTGGAACAAGTGAAATTATAGTCATATAGATTTCAGTAATTCATCTTAATGATAGAAAAGTATCATATATTTAACTTGAAACAATGCAAAAAAAAAAAATTGCTTGATTAACTTGTTCCAATACTGCCTGAGGAATTTGTGGGTGATAGTGATGGTAGCCAGTTTATATATTCTTATTTAAATATACATCAAAGTGCAATACTTTGTTGATCTACAAATCTGGTATCTACTGTGGTATCACTTTACTTCCAACTATATTCTTAAAACAAAATTTTATAAAATAACAATACAATACACATAAAAAAACAAGCTGAGTGGTATGTTAATATGGTTTAAACCTAGCAAAGAAAGCAGACATGTAGGGAAGTGAAGATATGAAAGCCTGAAAAGCTCATATTTGTGCACAACTTATTGAAAATTTTGGAAAAACAGCACATGCAAATGAGAGTAGAAATGACTTTGCCAAATATACTTATTCTACGGGGGGGGGGGGGGGAGGGAAGTAGACATTAGTCTTATTCTGAAAGAATTTTAAACCAAGTGGGACAGAATCAAAATAGGATTAAGAGACAGTTTCTCAGGCATACACAGCAAGAGATAAGTAGGAGAGTTTTCTTGAAAAATAAAATTTTATTGAACAAACACAACATTAAATAAATGTCATATTGCAAAAAGGAATTGAAAGACAATTTTAACTTAAGGTGTAGAATGAAAGGGCACTGGTTCAATGTTCTCCACCTGTTATTGTGATCTTGACACATAGTACAATGCAATGCAGTTGTCCATTTTATGTTCAAAACTAATCCCTTCTTAAACCATTGCTGGCCTTTGCTAGTGCCATCATTGAAGTGAAACACTTACGGCCTTCAAGACAGTAACCCATGATTCACAGGGACAGATTCTGTGAAAGATTTTCATTATACCACCACCAAATATAACCGCTTCTCATTCTTGATTTCAAGTACAAAATGAAAGAGAAATCTGATGCCTTAGTACCTGACTGTGAATCCATACTTTTTCATATCATTTCCTCTCTGTTCTCCTGTGTCTTCTCTTTGTGCCAATTTATCCCAGTAAGACCTGGAGGACAGACATGTAACTATGTACACTCATGCTGGAAAGAACTATGTGTACATTAGTACAGGGGTTGGCAAGCTATTCTGTCAAGGGTCAAATTTTAAATACTTTAGGCTTTTTCAACACTACAGTGTCTTTCTTAACTGCTCAGCTTTGCTACTGCAGTGTGGAAGTAGCCACAGGTTTGGTAAAAGAACAAGCTCAGCTATGCTGCAATAAATCTTTACTGGTAAGCACTGAAATTTGAATATTGTGTATCTTTCACTTATCATAAAATACTGTTTTTCTTTGTTTTTTAATAACTTTAAAAGGCAAAAACTATTTTTAGCTTGTGGGCCAGGAGGGGAGCCAGCTCTGTGCATTGATTTCCAGGGCAGGCTGTGACTGTTGAGGCACAGTGTTACAGGGTAAAGCAGGCCCAGACCAATATTTTTTAATGCCATGCCATAGTGTACCACGGATTAGAGTGTCACAGTGAGAGGAAGTGTTATTCTGTAAAACATATGTTTCGTTATGTCTATTGGATCATGACTTTAAATGCATTGCAATAAGAAAAGTCTCAAAATCATTTATGCATTAGGTACCAAATTTGGTGTCAAGAAAGGAAAGTGTCTAAGCTGGAGTTTACACACTTAGACACGTACACCTGGTTTGTAAAGGCTACACTAAAACCAGAGATTGTAATTTTCAGTCAATAACTTCTTTGACTTAATAAAAAAAATAGATCCAGATTAAAGAGTTCTATAATGCCAGTAAGGTTGCCTTGTTCTGAGAGCTGAGAAGAAACCCTTATCTTAAAATATTTAGAGATAGCTCTTTTCCCTCTCTGGCCCTCTCTCTCCCATATCTGTTTATCTCTGTCCTCTCTCCTCCTCCTCTTTCCTTCTCTCTCTCTCTCCTCACCTCCTTAATGCTGCTCTGCAGCACCCCCCTGCCAATAAAGACCTTTCCTACAAAAAAAAAAATATTCAGAGATAAATGTAAGAACTAACTAGTTTATTGCTAGCATTTGGATTGTTAACAATATTCACCTAATTTCAATTTAAATCGACAGTACAACTAAATAGAATCTGTACAGGCAGACTTTTCCCTGGTCCTTGATCTGTGCTACCCAGATATGTTGTTCCTTGCTCTCTGGTTTCAGGCTGCGAGGTCAGGCTTAGGGTATGTCAACTTTGACCAAGAGTCTTCAGAGTGTCCTGCTCAGGTATCAAAACACAGTTTCCCATTACAGATGCTCTTTAATTAGGTAGAGTCACCACAATGTAGGTGAACCCCTGGAGCACAAGAGAAGCATGTCATTAAGAATTAACTCTTGCTGGACAATCCTGAGAAAAATAAGCCAAGGGTATGGACATTTGCTCATATCAACCATGGTAGATGTGTCAGGTTGCTTTTTTGAGGGGAAATATTAATACATAAGAAAATATTTTCCAATTTTTAAATTGGGATTTATTTTGGTAAAGATTTTATGTTTGTGTATGTATTAATTACTTTCTAGGGTTGTATATGTTATTGTCCAGACTTAAAGTGTTGTTCACTCTGCACTGAATAGGATTGTTCTACTTACACTGAGTCTAACCAAAGTATTCTTCTGATTAAACATATTATTTTAACTTTAAAACTAGTTAGTTAAAAATATTATGCAGGTAATTTCAGCAGAAGTACAATAAAGCATTTAAACTGGAAAATATTCTTATATTAAATGTGCAACATAGTCTGTTTTTTAAATTGAGTAATGTCAGTTTTATATGCTAATCTTAGAATGGTCTGTACATCAGTTTTCCCTAGAAATTAATAACTGTTAAATGTTTCTGGTTGGCATTTCTTAATTCTACCATTTTTTTAATAATCACAATTTGATTTACTGTGATAACATCACTTAGCTTACTAACCAAGTCAACTCCGTGGAATGGTTCTGAGATAATACTTGGTATCCCCAAATTAAACTGATCAGTTTCTCTACCTGGGTCTTCCTTCAGAAGTTAGGCTTCTTTAGCACACAGAACATACCTGTCTCATATTTGTGCTCTGGATTATGGTAAATGTACAGAATTAATTTCTTAATCTTGGGGATGACTAGCTCCTCTCTTTTTGACAGACCATTTTTTACCCATTTGTTTGATATCATTTGTAGATTTCCCAGCTCATATGATTTCAAAACGTTTTTTGTAGTAGATCAACATCTTATTAAAAGAGAGATGAAAGAGAGATTTAAATAAATAAAAGTACTCTTTACTTTTAGTGTATGGGCCTAAAATTGTATGCTACAAGTGTTTTTCTTTTAATTGCAAGCAGCTCATAACTGTTTTACCATACTGTTATTGGACCAGATCCTAATAATTAATACATAATTCTATTCTAAGATGTCACTTTGAATTGGGGGTAGTTGTGAGCTGGATGTAAGATTTTTTACTCAGGAAAAATAACTTTGTGAATTCAGTGATAAGTACATTTTGTGTATATAATCTTCATATTATGCAGATAATATATATTATCCCAATAAATTATTCCTTCTAATATATAATCATTATTGTAATTATTATATTAATTTCTTATTATAATTTCTGTGACTTTGAGAATATTTTCAATGTCGTAAAACTGAAGGAACTTCCAGGAACCTGTTTCATTCCTAAGTACAAATAAAAGCTGACTTATTACTCATCTCAAATGTCTTGTTTTAAAAATTAAATAGAGGATTCAGTAAAGGAAATTTATTTTGGGTCAAATTTGAGAATTTACTGCTTTGAGCATAGGTAAATAGTTTTTAGAAAGGTCTAATTTGTTTTTTTCAGGGAACTTCAACAATTTAAGCCTATAATTATTAGATAAAATTAAGATACTCTTGAAAAATAAGGAGGTTCACCTATCTGACTTCTATTTGAGCCTACCTTAACCTGAAACCACTACTTTTTGCTGTTTATGCCTTGATCACAGTAATTATCAAGTAATTTCCTTTAACTAATGTTTCCTAGTTTTTATCTGTGACTCCATGAATGCATTATGAAAAGGGATACATAGCATTTACATTTTATGTGGTATATTTAAGTACTGTAATTGAAAGAAAAAAAGACCAGTACTTTTCTAAATACAACAATAAAGAATTTAAGAATGCATATTACTACAAAACAACGTTAATTTTTATTTAAATTTGAAATCTTAAAATTATTAAATATATTTGATAATCTAAATAAATGAAAGTTAGAATTTAAGTACTTTGCTGCTATAACTACACAAACTGTAATATTTATACATAGTATATACAAATACTACTATATTGTGTTGTAAAGAAGACCATATTTTATACAATATAAATTATTTTTTATATGAAGAATTATGATAGTCATTTTTATTTAAATGTAACTATTCACACAATGTAATGTATGACTAATTGGTATGTTTCCTCCTCTTTTGATTATTGATATATCTTGAAATTATGTACACTTTAAAAATACTTGAATCATTCTTAATTATTTCGAACTAGAGTCCATCCTAAGCAATGTCAGAATATGAATCAGACATAGGTTACTAGTTTTAGAATTTAATTAAGGCTTTTGAAATTTCAAGGGGCTCAGAGAGCAAAGAAGAGAACTGATGTAGAGGAATTCTACAGAAATAACAATTGGTTCTATAATTAAATTTAACCCAAAGAGAATATCAAGATCCAGATGATTTATGATAGTGAAAATGTCTCTTATTTCCCTTATTTCATCCTTATTCATTGCTGTTGTGATTAAATCAGGAAGTCAAGAAAAGGGCAAGACACTCAGGTCAGTCATCTTCTGTAAAGGAAACTTGAGTTACACTGTGAATAAAAGTATCTCAGGCAAACCTCAGAGTAATTTTTTACATTATTTGGAGGCATAAGGCTTTACTGTAATTCTCTTTTGAGTACAATATTCTCTGGATCTTTAATAAATGCAAATTTACATTCCTTATCTCTGTAACTGGGCTTTCAGCTCTTTGAGCGCAAAGACTGTCATTTTCTTCTGAATCTCATAGATCCTCACTCAGTGCAAGGCCCACAGCAATGGTGTAATTATAATGCCTTAAATAAATTATTTAAATGAAAACGTCTCGAGAGATGCCAACCCAAAAGTTAATACCATGCAATTTGGATACCATACGTTTTTAGTATGTGTAGATGAAAAGTAGTATTTCAGTGGTCTGCAAACAGAAGTGAAAGTCATGTAGAGATAAGGAAAGAGCAATGTTGAGCATCAAGAATTTGCCAGAATGTTTTCTCTGAGAAGACATGTTTGATAAGACAACACTAGCATTTGGTTTCTAAAGCGTAAGTAATAAAAAACTAAACTTGGGGCAGTGTTTCACAGGTAAAAAGAATTAATAATACTGCTAATAATGCCACCAGCTTAGCTCACATTACAGTCAGATCACTCGTAAAATTCTGTGTAGGAACCATTGCAATAGATTAGTATTTTATTGCAATCTGTCGTTCTATAGAACAATATCCGTGAATGTGAATGTCATGAACTTTAACCCTGCCATTATGTAAAAAATTCTCAGCAGAAGCAAAATTATAAAAAATATTAAGGGTCAGTAGGATTCCTAGGCTATATCAATACAATGTCAAGGAAATTTAGAGTTTATTTCAATAAATCAAAGAGATTCTTTGGGTATTGTGTAAATACAGTTACAGTTAACTTTGTTTCTGAGCAGTCTAAATATTTGAGATTTACAATTTAAAAGCGCTTAGTCAACCGTTTCATGCAGAAATGAATTTTTAGTTCTTCTAAACATAGGAGATTTCATGGGAAACGGTGTAATATGAAATAACCTTGAAATTGAGGTTAAAATTAATAATACTAATTTCTTTATCAATCTTTTGGAATGTGTTACATAAGACCATACCACTGATTTGTGAACTTTAAAAGCTAAATCATATTTCTTTTGATAAATACCTGAAATCCCTTGTTCAAACCTTAGATCTAGATCTATTCTGAATTGCATTCAGATATCTTGGGCTTTAAGAAAGGTAATTGGTGAATATATATATTCCACAGCCTCTCCGTGAGGGGCTGGGACAGCACTTCATTGAAACACATCAACATACCGACAGTGATATGTGTGAATATTCACACTAAATGCAATAAATGTTATAAACAGCATAACAGATTCAGGTGACATTTTGCTGATAATTGAGTTCGTAACAGTCTTACACAAAAGCTTTCAGTTTGCAGAGCTTTACATATAATGAATTATGTACGTCTAAAATAGTTTAGATGGTTTTTTTGAGGTTTTCTAAAAATCCATAGGTATGCACGTGTGTTCACGTAAGACTCATCACTTTTTGCAAACCTGCTACTTCTTTTGTTTTCCTCATATCAGTTAAAGATGTCAGCATTCACACTTTGGTCCTTTACCAGTTGGCATCACATTTGGTGTTCTCGTTCTCCCTTTCTTTTATACTTACATGCCTGCATCCCTGTGCATGAACACACACACACGCACACACACAGAGACACACACACACACGCACACACAGACATGCACACACACAGACACACAGAGACAGACACGCACACACACACAGAGACATATACACACACAGACACACACGCACACACAGACACACACAGAGTGAGAGCTATAAGCAATACCTGTAGCTCAACAATGGCATGCCTTGGTGAAAAGGGCATGGAGAGGGATTTAGCTCTCATAACAAGCATGAGAGCTCTGGAGATGAGAGCACTGGTGAACTGGCAGTCTCTTCACTTGTGCTGTTGAGAGGCAGGAGATCAGCCTTACATTAGACTGGAGGAGAAGGCAGTTCTCTATCATGGACTGCTCACTCTGACTCTGTTGCTTCTCCTGCCTGCAGAACGCCAGCACAGCGTCTTTCTGCTGAGGATCACTAAGCTCTGCTAAAGACCATCTTTCTAAGAAGACGGCTTTACTCTCTCTAAGACTATCATCCCCCCACCCCTGCTAGAGTAAATAGTCCTCAGGCACCCAAGAGCAATTGTTCCTGAGCAAGGTAGCTTAAGTCCACCTCCCGAACCTAGATAAGCCAGGGCCAGAGACCAAGCAGTCCCGGGCCCTGATAAGTGGCGTCCACAAAGGGACCCCGACACTCCCGGGGCCCCCCAGAGTAGAGCACTGATGGCTCTCCTTTCTGGTCAGCTGTCTGTCTTCATTCCCAATCACTGCCTTCCATTCTTCACACTCCACAACACAGTATTGCAACTCACTTCACTGACTATTACATACTTTTTTATAACTGAAGCATTTCTCTGGTGCCTGGAATTCCCCTCCCTCCCTTCCCTTTTTTTGCCTTAGCCTCATCTAACATTGTTGGTGACGGCTTCTTCCAGGCACGGTTACTTACTGCCCTTTCCATGCTGCTTTCACACTTTACATTTCTGTGAACCCCTGGGGTTCTCTAGCACATTTATTGCCTATTATTATCTGTCCCACTTTTCTCACTTCTTTTAAGGCTTATTGCCTACCATGGTGTCTGGCACATTAGACAGCACGCTGTGTGGTGAATGAACTGGACAGTTTGAATGAACTAGACTCATGAGTAGGCATAGTGCTTCACACCTGTGATCTTAGCACTTTGGGACGCTGGGGGAGAGAGGATCTCGTGGGGTTGGGAGTTCAAGATTAGCCTAAGGAAGAGCAAGACTTCACTTCTACAAAAGGTAGAAAAATTAGCCAGGTGTTGTGGCGGGCACCTGTAATCTCAGCTTCTCGGGAAGCTGAGGCAGGAGGATCACTTGAGCACAGTAGTTTGAGGTTGCAGTGAGCTACAATGATGCCTGGGTGACAGAGAGAGACCATCTCAAAAAAAAAAAAACGGCATCACTATGCCTTTCAGTAGCTCTTGTATTAAAGAAAGATAGCTTTGTCCCAAAGGCCAACCTTTCAAACTTGATGTTCATTTTGGTGGTTTCTTAATCTGATTTATTCTTTGTTGCAGTGCTGTGTCATGTTTTGTTTTGTTTCATTTTGTTTTGTTTTGTTTTGTTTGAGTGAGGATGGTGTGTTCTGAAAGGAGAAACAGACTTCCTACCCCCAGTAAGTGTGAACTCAAATCAGGATTTTGGATAATGCTGTATTCAGCCATATCCATTTTGTTGCCTGCATGGATTTGGACCACTTCAAATTTGTCCACCTGATGGATTAATCTTCTTAAGTGCTGGGATGTTAGCCGCTCAGTTAGCTGCTTCATCTTTCAGCAGCGTCGTCACATATTCAAAAGCTCTTAATGGATAGTTTTCCTCGCTGTTAGGGTGCCTGGCGTGTGTGCAAACCTTCCTCACAGCCTGTCACAAGTTTATTTTCTGCATTCCAGGGGTTTCAATATATACGAGTAAGCAAGAATCGTTTGTAGTATTAAATCAGTATCTGTTTAGAATGTTTGCTTTGGTTGATTTATATTTTCTGGTGAAGATACTGTTAATTGACCTATATTCCTAACTAGATTTTTGTTGGGGAGACACATACGTGCAAGGGTTGGGGAGCTGCTTCCAAACTGCCCAGGCCCAGGTTGCCATTGTAGAATAGGTACGCCTTACTCAGGCATTTCCCCCGTTGTATAACATGCCCCCAGTTTTTCTTTTTAACTTTCAAACCCATTTATAATTTTAATCCCTCCAGTCTTTATATTTGAATCTTACCTCACCCCTCCACTTCCTCTTTCAAAAACCTTCCATACTCCAGTCCTCCATCCCCAACCTATAAAAACCTTTTCCGATTTCTGTCTTTGTTTTCTACTCCCTCTGTACTTGGTGTGTACGTTACTGCTTTTTGTCCCCATGTCTGACTAACAAGAAAATTGTCAAGGTCAGTCAAGTTGGAATTCACCATCATGGCCTTTCCTATACCACAGGTCAGCATTCTGTTAATCCTGAATCATTTACGTCCCTCTGCAGCAAGCATAAAGTGGGCTTTTGAGTTCAATGACTTGAACTCGGGTCCCCATTCTGCTGTTTACTAAGTTGCACAAATTGGACTGAAATGTCTTTTTTTTTTTGTCTTTCAAGATGTAATAATAACTAGTTCAAAGAGTTGTTAAGTTAAAATAAGACAACACATATAACAGTTACTTGTTACAAAGCTCTGTACATTTTGGATAATCTTAGATTTGAATTAAAATATGGGCACTCACAAAAGTGTAGATCTGTAGATAATAATGTCTTAATTGTTACTGTAAACTCCTTAGTGCTAACTCTATAATTTGCTCATAAAAAGAAAGATGAAATGAACTTATTTGATTATGAATTTCTTGCTAGGTAAAAAAAAAAGGATTAAATCAACCTTTTTGAGATACTTACTTATAAAATATTTGCCTTATATATATATACAGCTTATGAGTTATAGTGTCAGAAAACACTTACATTTTCAGTATCTCCAGTAAACCATTGGAGTTTACATTTTTTTAAGTAAAACCCTTGTTAACACTTACAGTTCCAAACATAGTGATTATTGATTATTTTTGAAAGTAGATTAATATTTTAAATTTGCCTCTGCTTATGTTCTCACTGTCAATGTTACTTGCTTTCTTTTTTCTTCTTGTCTTTTGAAGAGATACATTAGTTTATTCTGTACAAAATGAATTAAACAAACACATTAGTAAAGGTGTGAGGTTCTATGGCCTTGAAATCACAATGGTCTTTTACAAACTACTGAGAGTACTGTTTGCAAATTGCAATTTTGCTATTCTATGAATTTGTTCTCATTCCTTTTGAACAAAGCATTATTGAAGCATTTATTTATATTTTCTTAAGGTAGAATGACAGTATTTGCAGAAATTATTCTTGTTACATTTTACAAGTTAATTTAAGAATTAGTTTGCGAGATAGTAATTTCATGTTTTTCCTAATTTTTAGCTCAATTTGTTGTGTATTTAAGAACGAATACACAAACTATATGGTATAAATATAATACTTCTTATATCAAAGCATTATTGTCTAAATTGTTATAAGTACATATCTTAATTATGATCCTTTCGCTGTTTAGTTAATTTTTCTTTGTTAGACTTTAAATAGTCGAGTAGCCAACAGGTGATAAGTGTGCCATTCATCTTTCTGACTCTCTAGCTCCTGAGCGTGAGAATTGCTGATCAATTATACCAGTTGTCTCTTAAATGAGTTTTTCACATCTGCCTCTTATTTCATTAGTTAGCTGTCTGCCCAAAGATTTGATAAGATGGACTACTAGTGCCTTTTTAAAGCTGGTTCTGTCTGTACAATAAGGGTGAGGTCCTTAGCAAAGTGGGCACAGAAGGATATTTATCCATATCCTACAATAAATATACAAGTTAATGTATAGAAGGCATGTGAGATTGTTTATTGAAATCATTTTAAAGAAAAATAAATAACTAGTTTCACTTTAACTTTCCCTGTAAGCAACAACTAATGTAACACTATGTCATTTCTTACTATATGATGGTTTCGCTAATTACATTTGCCCTCCAAAAAGATATAGCATATCTGTTGTTTTTTAATTTTAAAAACAGTGAAAAACTTCTAAAAATATTTTTTAATTACATCATAAATTAATGCACACATTATTATTTTTAAAATATTTTTTAAATATTTTAAGTATTTTTTAAAAATGTTTAAATTACATCATAAATTAATGTACACTCATCCAGAGGCTGTTATTCATCCTTGGTTACATCCTCATCTATGTTAGCACTTCAGAAAACTACCGGCTGGCAGCAGCTTTCTTATTATATACGTTGTTATACAGCAGCCATCCTTTAATTGGAAAAGGTCTTGGTGCATGATTCTTGTTTAAACTGTTTATAGGAAGGCTATTTTCTTACCTGTAAAATGGGAATAATAATACTATGTCACAGATAATAATGAGAATTAAAGGAGACCATGCCCAAAAGGCACTTAGCACAATGTCTAGCCCGTACCGAGCGATCCAAGAGCAGCAGCCATTATTTCACACTCATTGTTACATTCTGTTCGTTTTTCTTCAGTTGTCTATTCTAAGAGTTTGGAAGCATAACAGTTGAAGATTTTATAGACATTGCTTAATGTATTATTATATATGAAATTCACTTTTCATTATTTTTAAAAAATCACTTGATTACTGATAAGTTGTAGGGAATTACCTGTTTTTGAATTATTTTAATCATGTCGTTTGGAACAAAATTTAGGCAAGTATTCAAAGATTATTGTCCTTCAGTCCAGGAGAATAACACATATGTCGTTAGAATTAAAAGAGCTGTCCCTACCTCATCAATGTCAATAACCTTAGCCACCTTCTTTAAATATAAGAAGTGCTTTGACCAAATAGTCTAATTGTAATGTCAGTTTCTGAATACTTTTGATATGACCTTGAATATCTCAATATTCTAAAATCAATGTCATAAAAATGTATTTAAGGTGAACATTTTTATTCATTTTATTTTGGTAATTCTATTTTAAAGAAAGACTTTTATAAAGTAAAATCATATAATGAATAACTTGGAAGGATGATTTCCACCATTATAATTTCTTTTTTTTTTCACCTTTGTTTGCTGTAGGCCTTGTTTGTATGAAGTCCAGCACGTCAGTGGTTGAGCTGGTCATGCTGCTTTGTTCTCAGGTACAGAATCTCATTCACTTGATTACGTTAAATACATGCAGTGCTTTTTTTCTGACTGTTAACAAAATGTATGTGCATATGTATGTATGCTTGTATATGGTTAAACGTACATCTCTTATGCCATAGACGAAGAAAATAATTTCTGTTGAGCTTTATCAGTGGGGCGTTGACTTTTCTCCACCACTCTTTTTAACAGTCTTGTCCCCCCCCCATCCTTTAATTGTTTACTGTCTTTTTTGCAAATATATATATATATATGATAAATATGTACATATTATTTATATATGTATATAATTTGTTATTGGTCTTTTATACTCTTCTTTATCTCCTACCTTTTAAAAATTATACAGCATGATTGATAATTTTGAAGTGTATTTTCAATTGATTTGTTCATTCTCTATTAGATAGAGGTAATGAAAACTAAGTTTTTTCACTCAGTATCCAAAGTACATGCTACATCTCCTTCTCATGTACTTTACTATGATACCTTTTTATGTGTAATTTGTCAATTAAATTCTAAAAATCTATTTAGGCTATTGATCTCTTTTAATCAGAATTTTTTAAAAAATTGTAATGGTTGATTATTGTTTCTTAACAATTATAGGAAACTAAAAATAAACATGTATGGCTTATTTTTAGCTAAAGTAATTAATAATGGGAATCTACTGGTCTTTCTTCACACCACCTCTGACAATCCTCCTAGCGATTCTCATAAGTATTAAGTATTTTGTAACATCAGCATGAAAAATGAGATTACACGTTTTTTGTAATGAGTAGTTATTACATTTATCCCTGTTTTCCTCAATAGAAGGAACAATATATCTAAGGTATTTCTGATTACTGGTGTTAAGGTAGCCTGTGAAACCACAGCTAACTTGCAATAAACAACAGTATGACTTCAATGGATCCTTTAAAACATCAGCAAAAAACAAATACAATATGAAAAAACTTACCAAATGATTTTCAGTTTTCAGGTTTACTTTCTTCAAGAATATATTCATAGGGAAATTATTAGGTCCATTTTCCCCCTTTTAGGCAGGAACGATACTGATAAGGAAGACGTTAAGGAAAATAACATCCCTGGGAGGATTTCATCTGCAGGGCATTTGAAAATTTTGTCACTTAATGCTGAAGTCCTGAGTTCGAGAGTCTGTCTAAGGATCTATCTGGACCTTTTAGGTTCTTGATGATAAACGGTTTCCAAATGCGTTTATGGAAAGAAATAGCGTAGAATTCCTTCTTCCTCGGCCCTACATTTCACTGCAGTTCAGAGAAATAAAGTGGAATGCAGCATTAGGATCTGGTGTCTTTGATGGCCTCATCATCTGATCATAGGTTTAACATTACTCATTTGCTGGCTCCAGGAATTCCTGCCATTAAGGACCCTAGAGATGAAACTTTGCCTCAAATATTGATTGAAAAGAAGAGTGAGAAATTCAAGCTGTCTGTGCACTGCACTTCCTTTCAGTGTTTCAGCAAAGCAGTATTGTAAACAGGTCTCAGTTTGATTTTTAAGTTGAATTTCTAAAATAATTCATTGCCTTTAAATATTTTCAGTGGTTACTTGGTTAAATTCACCTCATCTAAGGGACTTTCAAATGTATGCTTATTTTAAAAAATAGCTCTCAATTATTTTACTTTCTGTTAAACTAAAGTACTGCTTTCCACCAAATATTTTTAAGGAAGCAAATGAGCAGTCCACCTTCGATTCAATTCAGATGGAGTGAGTTTACTGTTATACTGTGAAAGTAAGCTTATAAACTATCTGTGTAGATTAATTGTTCCATGGATGTTTAAAACTGAGTCCTTGGTTTCAAGGACACACACACCAATTAATGGACATGTCTTCAGGTTTCTTAAAATAACCTGCCGCATTTCGGTGCTACTGAAATGCAAAATGATTTATATGCTATTTTCACCCATTAGCAGGGCAGCATAGCAGTAGCAGACCTCTGATGAAGGGAAATAAATGCAGCTAATGATGTGGTGGAGATTGCTTGGCGTGGCTCTCTCCAAAGCAGGGTTCTCTTCCTCAGGCCTTAATGCATCTCTTCGGCAACGGAGCTGATCCCCGTAGAATTAGCACAGTTCTGTGGGCTGTCTTTTTGCCAAAGCTAAAGGTAATCCTGATGAATCTTTAAAGGTGCAGAGCTCTGAGTACCTTTTGTTTTATTTTAAGCACTACCTTGTGTAAGTATTGATAGTTTCACGTTATGATGATGAGCAGTATTAGTATTAGCCAAAGTAGTTGAAAGTCTGAGCAAGTAGCTGTACTGATGCCTTATGTCTTCACGATACCTTACTGCTTTTCCCCTTTTTAGTGTGCAAAGTGCATATGTCAGTGTGAATTCTAAATATCTGCTTATGTTATTGATCATTAAGAATCAGAATGCAGCATTGATATTTTTTCCACAGTGAGAAAATACAGCTATTGTTTACGCTGTAATTTAATTTGGATTAAAATAAGTTTTCAATGCAAATGGAAATTTTTAGTGTATTTATTTGCATAAATATGCTTTTCGTTCTTAAATGTTGATAAAACATTGAAAGAATAAATTTTTATTTTTTTTCTTTGAGAGAATAGGCAGCTGAGGATTTCAAAGAGAAAGGAAAATGCAACATTTTTTGGCAGAACTTGTTTTTCTTTGCTATAACACATTAGATGCTTTTATTTTTATGCTTTTATTTTCATTCTAGAAATTTCTTTGTTAACTACTACATATCATTAAAGATATAATCTTTTCTTTCTTTCTTAGCTGAGCTCCTGAATAAACTTTCTATTGCTAATAGTTAGACCAAAATATGTTCTAAATTTACATGAGATCATATTACAAGTGTCTGAAGGTACTTGTCAAGGATAATTCGGTTCATATGGCAGACTTTTAAACTCCAAGGGATATGCCATCTAGTCTGCCCTCCAGTGGAATTTTACATCTCCATGGAAAACATATTTTAAATTTCAAGAAGCTGCTCAAGTTATCGTTATGATGCATTTGTTGTTCCACAAATACCCAACATTTTTTACCCTATTCTTGATCTTTTTTTGAACGTAGATCTTTGACACAGAAATAAATTTTATGAATTAAATGTTTGACCTTCTTCACTTTTAATTTGTATTAAAGTTTTAGTTAGTAGTATCTTTTAAAAAAATGGTTCCCTGTCATTTTAAGTGAAAAGAATTGAAGTAGAATAATTAACATGCATTGTATTTGGCGAAATCAGTGCTGGATCAGTCAAGTATGTTGCTTTCTACGGGTTCTGCAGTATGTTACAGACCTCATGCCGTCTCTGTCAAAGCATTTCGTGTGTTTTACAATTAGATGTTATGGCAGGACCTTACAGTATTATCTGTGTGTACTTATTTTTTTAATATATTATTCTGAATGTATAGTGTTCTTTGATGAATAGCAGATTTAGTTTTTAAGTAAACCTTCTTAGGTACTATAATAGTTATAATTATTTCCAGATTTTTTTTAGGAAGTCTCCATGAGAGGTACTGCAGGAAAAATTGAGTGATTTTATCCCATAGGATTTCTTTAAGTTTTTATAAGTAAAGCTTAGCAGATGTCACTTGGATTTTTCTGTGTCTTATCTGTCAATAGACATGTTTTATAAATGGAGAAATGTTATGTAAAAAATAATGACTCGTATTTAAGTGCTTTCTGACATGAAGCACTGGTAAGCAAGTGCATACTTAATAAATCATTTTCATTCTCATTGAAATCTAAAAATGTATAAGTAATATGAAGTAATAGGCTTGCCAGTCTCTTAGTTTAGTGTCTATATATGAATACACTAACTTGAATTATTTTGTGGTTTTGTTTGACTTTATTCTTTTCTAAATGTTTTATATACTTAAACAAAAAGGTTTTGAGTGACTTCATTGATTTGATCAAGGCATAACCCAGGACTTTAAAGACAACACTCACAAAGGAACCACAACTGAAGAGCAGTCTTCCTTTTTCAAGTTACTTGGCCTTTGAACATTGTATTTTTCATTTTTTCTGCAATTTGAAACAATTTAGTCAGATGGCACAAAGAGAAAAAGATTTACTTTTCTTCTTTAAACCTAAGATTGAGGTACAAAAACATAAATAAGATAATGTAGAAACTTATTAAATATAATAATTCATGACTACTCAGTATCAGAAGGATTATTGGTGTGTTAAGAAGATTATAAATGTAAGAAAACTAGAAATGGACTAGATTGTTTTCCATTATATTTGGAAATTTTTTTTTTAATTTATTTTTATTATTTATTTATTTATTTATTTTGAGACAGAGCCTCAAGCTGCCACCCTGGGTAGAGTGTCGTGGCATTACAGCTCACAGCAACCTCCAATTCCTGGGCTAAAGCGAGTCTCCTGCCTCCGCCTCCCAAGTAGCTGGGACTGCAGGCGCCCGCCACAACGCCTGGCCATTTTTGTTTTTGGTTGCAGCCATCATTGTTGTTTGGCAGGCCCGGGGTGGATTCGAACCTGCCAGCTTAGGTGTATGTGGCTGGCGCCTTAGCCCGCTGAGCCACAGGTGCCGAGCCATATATTTGGAAATATTATGAAATCCTGATTATCAAATTGAAACTAAGTCACATTTAATTCAATATTTAATTATTTTGTGACTGCAAGTTTTAATCATTAAATAATAATTTGTGGTAATTACTAAAGAATTCT
>CAUYON010035069.1:0-11210 GCA_963573935.1 Arctocebus calabarensis
TTGGGAGGCAGAGGCAGGAGACTCGCTTGAGCCCAGGAATTGGAGGTTGTTGTGAGCTGTGATGCCACAGCACTCTATCCAGGGTGACAGCTTGAGGCTCTGTCTCAAAAAAAAAAAAACTAGCCAGGGGTATATGTGAAATTTACTAAGTGTAGAATATAAATGTCTTAACACAATAACTAAGAAAATGCTGTGAAGGCTATGTTAACCATTTTGATGAAAATATTTCAAATTGTATATAAAACCAGCACATTGTACCCCATGACTGCCTTAATGTACACAGCTATGATTTAATAAAACAAAATAAATAAATAAATAAATAAATAAATAAATAAATAATTAAATAGGTGTTGGGGCAGGAGCTTACAGTCCGAGCTACTCGGGAGGCTGAGGCAAGGGGATTTCTCAAGCCCAGAGTTTGAGGTTGCTGTGAGCTAAGATGCCACAGCACTCTACTCAGGGTACAGAATGAGACTGTCTATAAATAAATACGTAAATAAATACATTGTGAAACCCACTGAGTAACTGCCCTCATTTTACAGGTGGGAAAGCAGGTTTGGAGCAAGGTGGCAGCTGGCACATGTAGGGCTGGGGCCGACACCCAGGACCTCTCAGAGCCTCTGTGCCCTGATTCTCTAGGGCCAGAAGCTGCTCTGGTCCCATCTGGTCATGTGAGACCCTCAAAGCCTGTTCCATTCTAGTGTCACTTCCAGCCCCCAGTGATGTCCCAGTGAGGATAGCAGGAGTGGAGAGGAGGAAGAGGATCTTTAGATCTGCTGCAGACTCTCCGTGTGACCTGGAGAAAAAAATAGCATCTCCTCTGGCAAATGGGGTGATATCCGTCCTGCTGTGAAGACCAGCTGGAGACTAGTAAGACGACATTGAGTCGGGGGGCAAGGATGTGCCCAAGGTCACGGGTGGTGCCGGGGAGAGTGGAGAACGGCTATATGTCAGCCTCTACCACTGCCAAGATCAACTGTGGTGGCATGTCTTTTTCAGAGGGACACATATCCCCGCTCACCCTGGACACTATCGCCCCATCAGGCAGCCCAAGGCCGGTGCTGCCCACCTGATTTTTCGGCCTCGGATCCAGGGCAGATATGGCAACTTCTTGACGATGATGGTGCCGTCGTAGAAGGAGGGCTGACAGCTCTGGGCAATGGCATTGGCTGCCAGCACTGCCATCAGCACAGGCAGTCCGTGTACAATTTGGCCGGTCAGCTCGAAGGCCAGCAGTGCCGTGGAGATGGTGTGGGTCACCGCCCCTGAGAAGGCTGCAGCCCCTGTAGGATAGAGCCGGCAGGGAGGCTCAGGTGGCCGGCCTCACTCTGGGGTCAACGCCGCATGGCTAAGGCCAGAGGCCATACCCTGGGCTCTATGGGAAGTATCTCAATAGCTGGGCTTGGTGACAGGAGAGGAGGAGAGGAGGGGGCTGGGCACAGTATAGGATCCAAGACAGCCATTGGTGGGGGGGCTCACAGGGTGGCCCAGTGACCACTCGAGAGCTACCAGCTGATCCCCCAAGCCCAGCTCAGCCCCATGATGTTTGCCCATCAGTGGGCACCCAACCCACTCACCTGCCAGGGCGTATGCTCCAGGCACAATAGGATTGACCACCCCTCCAGCCACGATGCCCTCAGGGAAGGCGACAGAGAGGGCCTCCCCCAAGAGGCGCCCAACGGCAGCTCCTGACCAGAGACTGAGAGTCAGGGGCTGACCTGGGCCCCTCTTTCCCTGGGGACCATCTGCTGGACCACCCTGAGGAGCTAGGGGGTTGAACCAGGAGCTACGGCCATGCCCCAGTAGCCCTAAGCCTCTTAGAGCCTCAGGACTCCAGACTCACCCCACACAAATATAGGCAAGAAGTATCCGGCAGGAATGGGGATCGTGGTGGCCAAAACCAGCATCCAGAACTGCGGGTGGTGGGAGCCCAGGGGGCAGAACTGAGTGGTGACTGGGCAAGGCATGGACAAGGGAGGGGCAGGACAGGGGACAGAGCATTTCTTTCTTTCTTTTCTTTTATTTTTTTTTTGGAGATAGAGCCTCAAGCTGTTGCCCTGGGTAGAGTGCTGTGGCATCACAGCTCACAGCAACCTCCAGCTCCTTGGCTTAAACAATTCTCTTGCCTCAGCCTCCTAAGTAGCTGGTACTACAGGCGCCCACCACAATGCCTGGCTATTTTTTGGTTGCAGCCATCATTGTTTGGCGGGCCCGGGCTGGATTTGAACCCGACAGCTCAGGTGTATGTGGCTGGCGCCTTAGCCGCTTGAACCACAGGTGCCAAGCTGACAGAGGTGTTTCTAGAGGGAAAGAGGGTGCCAAGGCACACGCCCATTGCCAGAGTCTGGCATTAGGGAAGGAACATCACTCTGATAAAGTGTCAACTGTATGCCGAGCATGGAGACAGAAAGGAAGCCTCTCCTGCCTTCTCTTTGTGGTGGAAATAGTTATTACTCCATTTGAAAGCTGAGGAAAGCCAAGCCCAGAGAGCTCAAGCAACTTGCCCAGGACCACACAGCAGGCAAGAGGCAGATCCAGGAGTCTGGGTGAGGCCATGGCTCCATACTATGTGCTATGGGGAGGCAGCCGCCATCTGGACCAAAGCTGGCCTCGCTCTCTGCACAGCCTGTGGTCCCCAGGTGCCCACCTTCATGACGAGGAAAAAGGCGAGGGTCCCAAAGATGGTGAACTGCGGGTGGTACCATTCAAGCCACAGGTTCTGGGGGTCGAGCTCCTTGGGCCAGGGTGGGGATAAGTTCCTGGTCATCAGTGCCCAGGAATTGTTGTCAAACAGAGAGCTCAGATGTTCACCCATGGACAGCTGGGGCAGGGGTAGGTTGGAATCAGCAGGAGGGAGCTGAGCCTCAGGTCCCCAGCTGCCCCTCACTGCCTGACCTCGCCTCAAATCTTACTCTGCTACCTCCAGGCTTGGAGCTCTGCCCTCCCTGAGCTGTGATTTCCTCATCAATAAAAGAAGCCCAGGCATCTCCCTTATGGGCTGTTATAGAGATAAGTGAAATAATGCACAAAAGGGGGGCTCCCCTCTCCCACCACCCCCCCACTCAGTTCTCCTTACCCGGGAAGCTAAGAAGCGGCCCACGCCAGGCGGGTAGGTGATGGAGGCTAGGATCACGGCTGCCAGGGCGGAGTACAAAGGCTTGCTGTTGAAGGGGGAAAGCCCCAGTGTTGGCCCTCCTCTTCCTCCACCCCATGGGGGGAACTGAGCCCCACCTGGGCAGGAGCAGCTCCCCCACCTTGGGTGCTGACACCAAGGCAGGAAGGGCAGGAGAGCGACATGGGCTCCAGGGCCTGGAACGTGGGGGTCACCCCACACTGCTTAGTGTCACCAGTGCCAAGGGGTCAAGCTGGGGTGGGGGTCAGGAGGTCAGAGGGGGTCAGGCTGGGGTGGGGTCATGTATCTAGGGGCAAAAGGAGGGCTGCCCAATGCCAGGGTCAGGGGGCAGACAAGGTTCTAGGAGGAGGTTGGCTGCTGAGAGGGGTAGGGCTCTGTGAAGGGGTGTGATGTCAAGGCAGGGTGGGTCTTCAGTGAGAGACTTGGCAGCCCGGTAAGACAGGAGGGGCAGTGACCAGGGGGTGTTGGAGAGAAGGGCTAGCAATGAGGGTTGGGGCTCCACATGCAGGGTATGGGCTATGGGGTGGTTTGGGGGCGCAGTGGAAGGATGAGGGCTCAGGTGGGGTGTATAAGGTTGGGAGTCCACAGGGGCTCCCTGAGAAGTCCCCAGCCCTGGCCCAGAGCTCACCTGGTGGCCAGAAGTTTGGAGAAGAACCGATTGGTCTTGAGGAAGCCCAGGTAGGTTCTCTGGCAGAAGAGGTAAGCACAGCTCAGGATGCCACAGATGGCCCTGGGTGAGCAGAGTTGGTGAGTCCTTAGCCCTACCCCAGTGCCAGGGCAGCAGTCCAAGCCTGGGAGAGGCCCTGACTCACCCCAGTGCCACAAAAAAGAAAATCTCTGGCAGGTCGTAGGGAATGTCCACTGGGAAATTGGTCCTGAAGAGGCAGGTGATGGTCTCTGGGGAAGGAGGGAAGTGGGGAGCAGAGATGGGACTCCTACCCCACACAAAGCCAAAGCCAACAGGCAGGTGTGGAAGTGGTACCAAGTCCTGGCATTCAAGGCCCTCCATGCCCCCTGCCCAGCAGTTTCCCTGCTCGCAGGTCTCCTCACCCGATCTTCATGCCCAGTACAGGTCAGCTCCTTCCCATGCTTCTCGAAGGTGGTGGGAAAGGGCGAGGTAGGGGAAGCAGAGGGGAGGGGAAGGGGGCAGAGAAAGGAAGCGGAGGCAGGGAGGAGAGAAAAGGGGAAGTACTAGGGTGGGGCTCACCTTCCTGGCTGTTGAAGACCGACAGGAGCCGGAATGTGAAGGCCCCACAGGTGGCAGCAAAGAAGCCCCTCCAGTAATCCCAGACAGAGAAGTGGGAAGACATGACCTCGATGCTGAACAGGACGCCTGGGGCAACACTGAGCTCAGGCGCCTGCTCCACCATCCCTGGCTGTAGGGCCCCAGTGTTCCCTTCCTTCTTGACCCTCTGTCCTGTGCCCCACAGCCTGTACAGACGGGAGGGGAGGGCCCGAGCCCAGGCCGGGAGGACCCTGGTGACCAGGAATCACGTCCAGCTGCCCCTCTGCAAATGCCTATATGTGCCTGTCTCCTCTCCATGAGTAGGAACTATTATGATCGCCATTTTACAGAGCAGGAAACCAGGCTCAGAGAGGCCAACTGGCCAGGGTCACACAGCAGGTGATGGATGTCAAACCCTAGTCTGCTGAATGTCACCCTGAACCCTCTCAACCCCACACCCCCATCTCCACCTGAGGTGGCTGTCCGCAAGGCAGAACTAGCATTAGCTCCAGTCCTGCCTCCAGGCCTGCAGGGGGCGTGGGGGAGCCTCAGGGTGCAGAGGAAGAGGCAGGAGGAGGGCCCAGGGTACAGGGGGAGGAGTATGAGGGGTCCCAGGGTACAAAGGGAGAATGTAAGGGGGCCCCTGGGTGCCAGTGGAGGGGTGTGAAGGAGAGCCCCAGGATACAGGGGTGTATGAGAGAGGATCTCACCACTGAAGGGTGCTGCAAAGACCGTGGCCACGCCCACTGCCGCCCCTGCCACCAGCATTTCATTTTGCTTGCTCTTGTTCTGGGGGGATAGGAGTCCTGGGCTCGGAGTCAGCTCTCTGAGCTGTGCTTACCTCTTCTGTCCCTCCCAGAGCCCCTTACCCCTGGCTCCCCGATGGTCGCGGTGCGCACACGGCCCAGGTAGGCAGCAAGCATCACAGTCAGGTGCACGAAGGGGCCCTGCAGAGGTGAGGTGTGGGCACAGGGCATAGGGACAACCCCAGGGGCCCATAGTGAGGGTAGCAGAGGGAGCCTTGACCAGAGACAGCATGGCTTCCTCTCCACCTCCACCTCCCCAACCTCCAGGGATGTCCTGGGTTGGCTTTTGTCCTACTCTGGGGACCCGGCTTTTCTCTTTCCCCAAGTCTGAGCTCTCTGAAGGCAGAGAGGAGCCTTGGGTCCCCTCCGACCCTGTTTTTGGTGGGCAAGGGGGTCCAAGAGGGAAAGGGGAGCAGGGGGGCCGGTTGGGGTTGGACGGGGTGCCCTCGTGCCTGCCCATACCACTTTGCCCAGGAAGATGGTGCTGCCAGCGGCCAGGGTGCAGCAGAGACCCACCACCTTGGCCCCGAAGTTCTTGATATCCAGGTAGTCTTCCAAGACTATGCCTGACAAGATGACCTTCAGCTCTGGGATCCCAGAACCTTGGCAGGGGCAGGCAGGGGCAAAATAGAGACAGTCTCTAGATTAAAACTCTTAACACTCTACCCTCTACCCTGCACAGTATTTTCATGCTATGATCTGTTAGATCAGCAGTTCTCAACCTGTGGGTCACGACCCCTGAGACCATTGGAAAGCATATCCTGCATATTAGACATTTACATTACGATTCATAACAGTAGCAAAATTACAGTTATGAAGTGGCAACGAAAATAATCTTATGATTATTTTGTGGAGGTCATGTGGAGGCCATCACAACATGAGGAACTGTATTAAAGGGTCGCGGCATTAGGAAGGTTGAGAACCACTGAGTTAGATCCTCATAAACCCTCCGATGCTGGGATTCTGATGAGGAAGTTGAGCTATCTGTGTTCACATAGCTGGGCCTGGCAGACGGCTCCGGCAGGGTGGGAGAACCCTGAATAAAGTCTCAAGCACCTCTGGACACAGCCCTGGAGCTCCCATGTGCTGACCTGGAGTTGGAGGCAGACCTGAGAAGCCTGGGGGAGCTGGGCCCCCCCCCGCTTATCCCTCCCCCAGTGGTGGAACCTGCCCGAGTCCTTCCCCCTTGGCCTGGCCCAGAGGGGTCCCTTGGAAATCAGGCAGATAAATAGTCTAGACCTAGCCTTTTTGCTGTGTGACTTTGGATAGGTGACTTGACTCTTGTTTTTCTTTATTTTTCTTATCTTATACTTTTTTTTTTTTTTGAGACAGAGTTTCACTATGTTGCCCTCAGTAGAGTGCTGTACTGTCACAGCTCACGGCAACCTCCAACTCTTGGGCTTAAGCGATTCTCTTGCCTCAGCCACCTGAGTAGCTGGGACTACAGGTACCCACCACAACACCCGGCTATTTTTTGTTGCAGTTGTCACTGCTGTTTTAGCTGGCCGGGGCCACGTTCGAACCCACCAGCCTCAGTGTATGTGGCTGGCGCCCTACCCACTGAGCTATAGGCGCTGCCCTCTTTTCTTTCTTTTCCTTTCCTTTCTTTTCTTCGAGACAGCGTCTCACTGTGTTATCCTGTGTAGAGTACTATGGCATCCTAGCTCACAGCAACCTCAAACTCCTGGGCTCAAGAGATCCTCTTGCCTCAGCCTTCTGAGTAGCTAGGACTACAGGCACCTACCATAGAGCCTAGCTATTTTTAGTAGAAACGAGGTCTCACTCTTGTTCAGGCTGGTCTTGAACTCCTGAGCTCAAGCAATCCACCTGTCTCAGCCTCCCAGAGTGCTAGGATTATAGGTGTGAGCCACTGCACCTGGCTCCTTTTGTTTCTTTCTTTTCTTTTCTTTTCTTTGGAGATGGGGTCTTGAATGTTGCCCAGGCTGGTCCTGAACTCCTAGCCTCAAGTGATCCTGCTGTCTTGGCCTCCCAAAGCACTCATATTTCAGGTGTGAGCTATCTCACCCAGCGTGGGCATGACTCTTCTGAGCCTGCTTCTCCAGCTATGAAATGGGGCTGGCTGCCTCTCGTCTTCCCCCCATCAGAAGCACCACGGGATATGGAAAGATTTTAGCAGGGGGACTGGCGTGACACCTGAGGACTCACCTCCAGAGAAGGGTGTGATGCTCTGGGAAAAACCCGAGGAGAAGGAGACGAGGGCCACAGGGTACACGGTCCAGGAGAGATACCGGAGCAGGTGGCTGTCCCCAATCTCCCGGTATAGCCAATTATGTGCTGTGGGCAGCCAGGTTTCAGGGAGCCACCCACAGCCTCTGAAGCCCTCAGAGCCAGACACTTACTAGGAAATGGAGGCTCAGAGAAGGGAGGCCCAAGGCCACTCAGTGAGTGGCAGACCCTCAAGAAGAGGCAGGATCACAACCTTGGGTTCACATCCCAATTTTGCCACTTCCTAGCTGAGTGACTTTGGGCAGGCAGCTCAACCTCTCTGAGCCTGTTTCGCCATCTATCAAATGGGCTAGTGATGAAGTCTCCTTCTCAGAGTGACTGAAGGGGACCTACTGAGGACTGAAAGAGACAGGGTATGGACCATTGAAGACCATGATAGGTCCTCATTACGGCAGCTAAGAGTCTCCCGAGAAAGTGTCTTAGTCTTTCCCGTCCCACACCCTCCTCCAGGGAGGCCTCAGGGTGGAGATAGGCTGCTGAAGGATAGGGAAAGCTCTAGGTTTGGGGGTCTAGTCAAGTGCTCCCCACTCCACCCTATGGTAACTGAGCTGAGAGCAAGGAGGGAGGGAATGGGAAGGAATAGGGTGGCAGGAAGAGGGGCAGGGAGCTCAGAGGAGGAAGCGCTCTTGGGCAAATTCTGCTCTTTCTCCCTCATTGTGCAGATGAGGAGACTGAGGCCCAGAGTGCGGCAGGAGCCAGCCCAGTGTCACACAGCAAGTCAAGAAGGAAGCCAGGACCAGAGCCCTCCCCCACCCCTGCTGCACCTGGAGGTCCATCTGGCATCCCCAAGAGCGTGCCTAAAATCCCCTGGTCCAGAGCAGGGCGTTCGTGCCAGAGTTACCTTGGACCACACGCTCGACGGTGAAGTTCATGGCATAGCTGATCAGGGCCATGAGCACCCCCAGCGTCATGAGGAAGTACCAGTCCTCACCCACACGGAACAGCTTCTGCTTCAGCCACTCCAGGCCACCTGGGGTGGGAGCATTGGGGCCATAGTTCGGGCTGGGGCAAGGAGGGCTGGGACATGGTGGGGCTGGGGCCAGGAAGAGGAGTCTAGGGTAGTCCAGAGTGGACTCTGCCTCACACGAGGGACTGAGCGGGATCAGTGGCGGTGATGGTGGAAGTGCAGTGGGCACTAGGCCTGCTGCCCATGATAGAAGAAGGCATTCTGCCTTTCCACCCCTGCCCATACTTGGGGGCTTACGGGAGACAATCGGGAATCAGGGGCATGGGGGGGAGGCTGGCAGCTACAGCTTTCAGCAGCATCTCAGCAGTGTCGGCAGCTCAGAGAGCATAAGGGCTTAGCCTGACTCCTGTGTGTTCCCAGGGCCTGCCTAGGAGCCCCCAGCAATGCTCCAGCCTCTTGCTGCCGGCCTAGCCTGGGAACTGGCCCTCCTGGTTGTGTGCATTAGCTCCTGGAGTTGCACTTAGCCTCCTTCTAGGGTACCTGCCTTCTCTGCCCCTTAGCTAAGGGGACAGTCAGGTCTCAAAGTAAACAATGCACGTGAGGCTCCAAGGAAAGTTCCAGTCGCCCCAGCCATTGCTATTGTCTCAGCTGTCCTGATGGCTGACTCTCAGGGCCTCTCACTGGCACAGGCAGGTGAGGGTGGAGGGTTGGGGCAGTGTCCAGGCCTTGGGCTCTAGCTCCCAAAAGGCAAAGTGCAGACCCATGGCCCATCTCACCCACAGACAGATGGACAGACAGATCCTTTCCCTCCCTGATACAACAGAAACTGGGCAAAGGAAAGGAAGAAGTGGGGGCTGTGGGACCTGGGCAGGGGGAATGTCCTGGGAGGTCTTCCATGGGGAGGGGAGGGAAGCAGGCTCTCACCTCGGATCCCCCGGCGGATGCGGGGACAGGGGCCCCACAGCTCCTGCAGAGTCACAGGGTCCCCCGAGGAGCCTTCACGAAGGCCTACCAGCTCCTCCATCAGGTCCCTGGGGGAAGTGGGGGCAGACAGAGGGATGAGCCCTGTCCCTCTTCCCCCAGTACTCTCCCTCCCAAACAGAGGAAAGGTCGTGTCTTCCTCTGCCTGTGTGTGAGGTTATCAGGAGGACATGTAAAACTGGGTGTGCCTTCATCACTGGGGTCTGTCACCAATGGTGTAGTAAGCTTGTGTATGTCAAGGTGTGGGCTAGAAGTGGCATGAGGGCTTCCAGGTGTCCCTTGCCCTGTGTCCAGCTGCAGGTTGGGCACAGGCAGGATCCTATGCCTTTCTGAGGCCTCTGCTCCGGCCCTACTGAGATGCTGGCTATTCCCACTGGGCAGAGCAGTCTCTCTGCCCAGGGCTGTCACTCCCTCATTGTAGGGTCCCCATGGATGGCTCTGCCTCCCTGTTCCTGAGCACCCTCCCCCTATAGCTCAGGCCTGAGAAGCAGGACAAACCCCAGGCCCAGAAGGAGGCCCCCTTTCCCTTGAGGGTCAAAGTGAAGTGCTGGTTCCTGCCCTCCCCCCCTCTGCCCTGCTGGCCCTGACCCTGGAAAGCCCATGCCCCTGGCTCTGCACCCAACATCTCCCATCTCCTCACCTGTCAGTTTGCCCTGGTGTGCCGGCGGCTGGCCCTCCTCTAACAGGGCCTCCTTGGCCTCTAGTGCCCGTGCACCTGGACAGGTGTGTGCTCCACCAATCAACGCCCTCCCCACCCCCCTGCCCTGGCCTGGGGTTTACTGTGGCCATTAAGAATGTCCTTGACAAACCAACCAGAACTACCCAGGTCACAGCAGTGCAGAACAGAGCTGCCAAGAAGGAGGGGGAGCAGGGCTTCACCCACCTGCCACAGCTGGCAGAGGGGTGCCAGTGGCTCCTGGGCGAGGGGCCTGGGATGGGGAGCTTGTCCACGTAGCAGGACAGTGAGGGACCATCTGCTGGGGCTGAAGCTCAGATAGCTGGGTTCTCAGAGCTGGACACTGAGGGGCTTGAAAAAGCAAAGAAGGGAGAGGGAAGGGGCTGGACAGAGTAGGAGAAAGCACCTGGGCACAGGTGAGTGGGGGCCGCCATGACTGCACCCCTCCCCCTGTGTGCCAGGCACAGCACCAGCCCTCCCTAAAATTACCATGAGTGCTCACAGAAACCCAATGAGGTGGGCTGAGTTATCCCATTTTAAAGAAATGACAGGGGTGGTGCCTGTGGCTCAGTGAGTAGGGTGCCGGCCCCATATACCAGAGGTGGCAGGTTCAAACCCGGTGCTGGCCCAAAACTGCAGAAATGTCTGAACACAGTGACTGAGAGAATGCCATAAAGGGTATGTTAACCAGTTCAATTAGAAATTTCACATTGTATATGAAACCATCACATTGCACCCCATGATTGCATTAAGGTTCACAGCTATGATTTCATAAAAAAAAGAAAAGAAAAATGACAGGCTTGGTGCTCATAGCTCATTGGTTAGGACACTAGCCACATGCACCGAGGGTGGCAGGTTTGAACCCGGCCAGAGCCTGCTAAACAACAATGACAACTACAACAAAAAATAGCTGGGTTCGGCTCGGCGCCTGTGACTCAGCGGGCTGAGGCGCCAGCCACGTACACCTGAGCTGGCGGGTTCGAATCCAGCCTGGGCCCGCCAAACAACAATGACGACTGCAACCAAAAAATGGCCGGGCGTTGTAGCAGGCGCCTGTGGTCCCAGCTACTTGGGAGGCGGAGGCAAGAGACTCTCTTGAGCCCAGGAATTGGAGGTTGCTGTAAGCTGTGACGCCACGGCACTCTATCCAGGGTGACAGCTTGAGGCTCTGTCTCAAAAAAAAAAAAAAAAATAGCTGGGCATTGTGGTGGGCACCTGTAGTTCCAGCTACTAGG
>CAUYON010035071.1:0-16109 GCA_963573935.1 Arctocebus calabarensis
ATTCATGCTTCTTCCTTCTTGTGATGCTTTACTAAGAATATGTTCCACTTCCATCCAGGTTAATACCAGGATGTAAAGTCTCCATCTTTTTTAATGGCTGAATAGTATTCCATAGTGTACATATACTACAGCTTGTTAATCCATTCCTGGGCTGGTGGGCATTTAAGCTATTTCCACATTTTGGTGATTGTTAATTGAGCTGCAATAAACAGTCTAGTGCAAGTGTCCTTATGATAAAAGAACTTTTTCCTTCTGAGTTGATGCCCAGTAACAGGATTGCAGGATCAAATGGCAGGTCTAGCCTGAGTTCTTTGAGAGTTCTCCGTACTTCTTCCAAAAAGGTTGTATTAGTTTGCAGTCCTACCAGCAGTGTAAAAGTGTTCTTTTCTCTCCACATCCACCCCAGAGTCCGCAGTTTTGAGATTTTGTGATGTGGGCCATTCTCACTGGAGTTAGGTGGTATCTCAGGGTGGGTTTGATTTGCATTTCTCTAATAATTAGGGATGATGCATTTTTTCATATATTTGTTAGCCATTCATCTGTCTTCTTTAGAGAAGGTTCTATTCATGTCTCTTGCCCATTTATAGATGGGATTGTTGGCTTTTTTCATGTGGATTAATTTGAGTTCTCTATAGATCCTAGTTATCAAGCTTTTGTCTGATTCAAAATATGCAAATATCCTTTTCCATTGTGTAGGTTGTCGATTTGCTTTGATTGTTGTCTCCTTAGCTGTACAGAAGCTTTTCAGTTTAATTAAGTCCCATTTGTTTATTGTTGTTGTTGTTGCAATTGCCATGGCAGTCTTCTTCATGAAGTGTTTCCCCAGGCCAAATATCTTCCAGTGTTTTTCCTGTGCTTTCTTTGAGGATTTTTATTGTTTCATGCCTTAAATTTAAGTTCTTTTTCCATCTTGAATCAATTTTTGTGAGTGGAGAAAGATGTGGGTCCAGTTTCAGTCTTTTACATGTGGATGTCCAGTTCTGCCAGCACCATGTATTGATAGGGAGTTTTTCCCACAGTGTACAGTCAGTGTACATTCACCTTATCGAAGATCAGGTGATTGTAAGATGTTAGTTTCATTTTCTGGTTTTCTATTCAATTCCAAATGTCTATGTCTCTGTTTTTGTGCCAGTACCATACTGTCTTGACCACTAAGGCTTTGTGGTACAGCCTAAAATCTGGTATGGTGATGCCCCCAGCTTTGTTTTTATTACTAAGAACTGCCTTACGTATAAGGGTTATTTTCTGCTTCCATACAAAACGCAGAATCATTTTTTCCTAATCTTGAAAGTACGATGTTGGTGTCTTAATAGAGATGGCATTGAATTGGTAGATTGCTTTGGGAAGTATAGACATTTCAACAATGTTGATTCTTCCCAGCCATGAACATGGTATGTTCTTCCATTTGTTAATATCCTCTGCTGTTTCCTTTCTTTGGATTTCATAATTTTCTTCAGAGAGGTCCTTCACCTCCTTTGTTAGGTATATTCCTAGGTATTTCATTTTCCTTGAAGCTATGTTAAAGGGAGTTGTGTCTTTAATTAGCCTCTCATCTTGACTGTAATTGGCATATAGAAAGGCTACTGTTTAATGGACATTGATTTTATATCCTGAGCCATTACTGTATTTTTTGATGGCTTCCAGGAGTCTTGTGGTTGAGTCTTTGGGGTTCTCTAAGTATAAGATCATATCATCAGCAAAGAGGGAGAGTTTGATCTCCTCTCCTATTTCCTTGTCTTGCCTAATTGTTTTGGCTAGAACTTCTAGCACTATGTTGAATAGTAATAGTGACAGAGGACAACCTTGTCTGGTTCCAGTTCTAAGAGGAAAAGCTTTCAGTTTTACTCCATTCAGTAAAATATTAGCTGTGGGTTTGTCATAGATAGCTTTGATCAGTTTCAGAAATGTGCCACATATGCCTATACTCTTCGGTGTTCTAATTAGAAAAAGATGCTGATTTTATCCAATGCTTTTTCTGCATCTTTTGAGAGGATCATATGGTCTTTGTTTTTGCTTCTGTTACGATGGTGGATAGTATTTATGGACTTGCATATGTTAAACCAGCCTTCCATCCCTGGGATGAAAAAGTCATGTATGCCTTTTTTGATGATAAGCTGCAATCTATTGGCTAGGATTTTATTGAGAATTTTTGCATCTATATTCATGAGTGAAATTGGTCTGAAATTCTCCTTTTTAGTTGGGTCTTTTCCTGGTTGTGGTATCAGGGTGATGTTTGCTTCATAGAACATGTTGGGGAAGATTCCTTCCTCCTCAATTTTTTGGAATAATTTCTGCAGTATGAGAATAAGCTCTTCTTTGAAGGTTTGATAGAATTCTGGTGTGAAACCATCTGGAGCAGGGCATTTCTTTGTTGGAAGATTTTTTATTGTTTCTGTAATCTCAGTGCTTGAAATTGGTCTGTTCAGGAGCTCTGTTTCTTCCTGGCTAAGTCTAGGGAGAGAGTGTGATTCCAAATATTGATCCATTTCCTTCACATTGTCAAATTTCTGGGCACAGAGTTTCTGGTAGTATTCAGAGATGATCTCTTGTATCTCTGTGGCATCAGATGTAATTTCCCCTTTATCATTTCTAATTGAGGTTACTAGAGATTCTGCTTTTCTATTTCTAGTTAGTCTGGCCAAAGGTTTATCTATTTCATTTATTTTTTCAAAAAACCAGCTCCTGTTTCATTAACTTTCTGAATGATTCTTTTGTTTTCAATTTCATTGATCTCTGATTTAATTTTGGATATTTCTTTTCTTCTGCTGAGTTTAGGCTTAGATTGTTCTTCTTTTTCCAGTTCCATAAGATGGCTTGGGAGTTTGTTGATGTGCTGTCTTTCTGTTTTTTGAATGTGGGCATGAAGCAATAAGTTTTCTTCTCAAAACTGCTTTTGCAGTTCCCACAGGTTTTGGTAGCTTGTGTCTTCATTGTTGTTATGCTCAAGGATGTTAATGATTTCCTGTTTTATTTCTTCCTGCACCCAACTGTCATGCAACGAAGGTTGTTTAATTTCCATGGCTTTGTGTGGGTTTGAAGGTTTTTGTTGGAGTTGAGTTCTGCTTTTAGTGCCTTGCTGTCTGATAAGATACAAGGTAACATTTCAGTTTTTTGATTCTGTTGAGGTTTGATTTGTGTCCTAGGATATGATGAATTTTGGAGAATGTTCCATGGGGCGATGAGAAGAATGTATATTCTTTATCTTTGGGATGGAGTGTTCTATATATGTCTATCAAGCACAGTTGTTCTAGGGTCTCATTTATGTCCCTTAAAGCTTTGTTTAATTTCTGTTTAGAGGATCTGTCCAGCTCTGTAAGAGGAATGTTAAAGTCCCCTGTTACTATGGTATTATAGGATATGATATTGCTCAGACTGAGTAAGGTCTGTTTCAAGAATCTGGGAGCATTTAAATTGGGTGCATAATTATTTAGAATTGAAATGTTCTCTTGTATTTTTCCCTTGACCACTATAAAATGACCATCTTTGTCTTTTTTGACTTTTTAGTTGCTTTAAATCCACATGTATGTGAAAATAAGATTACAACTCCTCTTTTCTTCTGAATTCCATTTGCCTGAAAATTGTCTTCCAACCTTTAACTTGGAGTTTTAATTTGTTTTTTGAATCTAGGTGTGTTTCCTGCAGATAGCAAATGGATGGCTTGTGTTTTTTTTTTTTTTTGTAGAGGCAGAGTCTTACTTTATCACCCATGGTGGAGTGCTGTGGTGTTACACAGCTCACAGCAACCTCTAACTCCTGGGCTTAGGCGATTCTCTTGCCTCAGCCTCCTGAGTAGCTGGGACTACCGGCACCCACCACAACGCCTGGCTATTTTTCTGTTTTGCAGTTTGGCCGAGGCTGGGTTTTAACCCGTCACCTTCAGTATATGGGGCTGGCGCCCTATTCAATGAGCTACAGGCACTGCCCTGGCTTGTGATTTTTAATCCAGTCAGCCAATCTATGCCTCTTTAGGGGGGAATTCAAGCCATTAACATTTATTGAGATAATTAATAATTGTGGTAGTGTTCTATTCATCTTATTTTGTGAGAGTCCATTGCTTAGTTTTATCTTCTGCATCAATATGGAAATTAGGTTCTGTCCTTTAATTTCTGAGTTCTTCGTTTGCTGTTGATCCATTGTGATGGTCAGTGTGTAGAACTGATTGAAGTATTTCCTGTAGAACTGGTCTTGTGATGAATTTCCTCAATGTTTGTATATTAGTAAATGATTTGATTTCTCCATCAATTTTAAAATTTAGTTTAGCAGGATATAGAATTCTGGGCTAGAAATTGTTCTGTTTAAGTAGGTTAAAGGTAGATGACCATTGTCTTCTTGCATGGAAAATTTCATTAAAGAAATCTGCGGTCACCCTATGGATTTGCCCCATACATAAACTGGCACTTACTCCTGGCAGCTTGAAGAATCTTTTCTTTGGCTTGATTTTGGACAGGTTCATCACAATGTGTCTTGGAGAAGCTCAGTTAGAGTTGAGGTGACCTGGGGTCTGATATCCCTCTGAAAGGAGTGTGTCAGAATCTTTTATGATACTTGGGAAATTTTCATTTATAGTATTCTCTAGTATGTCTTCCATTCCTCTCTTGCACATTCTTCTTCCCCTTCTGGGATACCTATAACTCCTCTATGTTTGAACGCTTCATAAAGTCCCATAATTTTGTCAGTGAACGTTCTGCTTTCTCTCTCTTCTTTTCTGCCTCTTTAACTATCTGAATTATCTCAAGAGCTTTGTCCTCTACCTCCTAAGTTCTTTCTTCTGCATGGTCTAGTCCAGGCATCCTCAAACTTTTTAAACAGAGGGCCAATTTACTGTCCCTCAGACTGTTGGAGGGCTGGACTATTTAAAAAAAAAACCAAACTATGAACAAATTCCTATGCACACTGCACATATCTTATTTTGAAGTAAAAAACAAAACAGGAACAAATACAATTCATACCAACGCATGAGACCCATAGGCCGTGGTTTGAGGACCCCTGGTCTAGTCTGTTGTTGATACTTTCTATTGCATCTTTAAGTTCCCTAATTGATTGCTTCAGTTCCTTCAGCTCTGCTATATTCTTTCTATATTCTTCATATCATTCATCCCTTATTTGATTCTGTTTTTTGATTTCCTTTTGGTTATTTTCTACTTTATCGGAAGTTTCCTTCATTGTTTTCATCATCTGTATTCTAAGTTCCCCTTATGTCATTTCTAACATTTCTTTATAGGTGGAATCCTCTATAGTAGCTACCTTACAGTCTCTTGGGGGTGGGGGTGGGGTTGCTCTGGACTGGTTTTTCATGATGCCAGGAGTTTTCTGCTGATTCTTCTTCATGAGTGATTTCTTTTATCTGTTTCCTTGCCCTAATTTTCCTTTGACTTCCTCTTGATCTTTAAGTTGCCATGCCTCTGGATTAGGGTTTCAATGAGTCCTTTTGGTACAGGACCAGAAGGATGAGAAGATTGAAGAGCAAGAAGGGAAAAAAGAAAGAAAAAAGAGAAAGGAGAGAGAGGTAAAAGGGAATATTGACAAAAAGAAGAGAGGCACAGAAAGAGGGAGACAGAAGCAATATAGGTGTACAGCAGGGTACTTTGACCCAACCTTAAGAACCTCCAACCTCTGGGGGTGCTGGGTTGGGTGGTTCCCTTGAGGTTAGTAGCTCTTTGCTAGCCTGTTTCGGACACAGTACCTCACCTCCACCAAGTAGAGAAGAAAGGCAAAGATGCTATAAATCAAACCAAAACAAGCAAACAAAACTTTGCGGGATAAAATTGGGGGGAAAACCAAATAATAGGAGTAGAGACACTAACAAAAATGAAGTTCTAATTCTTGAAAAAGGCAACAATGGGATATTGTATTTAAACTAGAAAAATGAAGAAATAAAAGAAAGAGAAAAAAAGAAAAGAAAAATCTATAGGGAAAATGTTGAAATTAAAAAAAAAGCAAAAGAAACAAAACCAAAAACAACAGTATATATATCTTGCTGGGTATTGTCTGGGCAACAGGTGATCTTCTGGGGTATGAGCTATTAATCACAGTGCTGGTACAGCTGTACGAGATGGATACTGGAAGCCTCTGCTGATTTCTCTAACCCGGCAGGGTGGAGAGCCTAAATCTCTCCTCCACCTCCTTAAAGGCCACTTTAAACTGCTAACATTGACTAAGCAGAAGGTTTCCCAGAATAGCACTTGTCACTGGGATCACTCCTGAAGTGGTTATCCACTTCCCAGTGGGCCCAAACCAGTCTCACTCAATGCCCCTGAGGTCTAAGGCTGTAAGGCATCTTAGTCCCTGCCTTTAGGTTGCTCAGTCACTAGATTAGTCGCTTCCACCTGATCCTCCCTCTGGGACCATGAGGGTGGAGCTTGCTGGGGCAGTTCTCCCACAATTGCTCCGCGAGGCCCACAGCCGAATGCTGTTAACTCCGTCCAGTTTAGTGGCTCAGTCTTGGGTCCTAGACTAAGCTTAAAGTCCTCTGCACTCTTGCCCAAGTTCTCTCAAGGTAGTTCAACTGAGTTCCAAGCCCATAAAAACCAAAACAGCTCATAGGTAAGGCCTTTCCAATTTGCAGTCTCACTGCAGCTGTACTTAAACAGCTGCCGGTGGGATTAGACCAAATGAACACATGCAACCACTTGCCAGTTCTCCACTACTTTTGTCCCCCTCATGGGGTGCAGAAGTCTCACGCTGACTCTCTGTGTCCCAAAAGGGATATTTCTGGGTAGATCCCACCAGTCAGAGATGACTGGAGTCTTCTCTCCCCAGACTCACGAGGTTGCAAGGAAGCTGTTACTCGGCTGCCGTCTTGCTCCTCCCTGCTACTTTATTCTGTTTTAAAAGAAATACAGACATGTTCCTCAACTTTCCTAAGGACGTCATGAATATTTTTAGGAATATCTATTGTTTGGTTTTGGTGTTGGATTTACATATATAAATCCAAAGCTGTCTTAGAATTTTGAACTACTGGTACATCTTTCCTTCAAACTCCCACTGCACTCATAGTTTCTTTTTTTCATAGACGTCCATGGGCCACTACTAATATGATCCAGTGTGCCTAAGTTAGGTGTAGTGATTTGATGAATTTATAAGTACAGAGTGCAGTGAAATCCAGAAATCCTTCAGGGGAGGTTGCATAGTACTGTAGGTTTATATAAGTTTATATAGTGGTTGACCTGGGTCTCTGGGCATCAGCTTTGTCAATTAAAAAAAAAAATCGTGTTGAAATCCCGTGTGATAGAACTAGATGATTCTAAGTTTTATTATTAATGGTATGTGACTGGGTAAGTGGAGAATAGGTGCCAGACTCCAGTTCTCAGTCTTCTTTTTTTGGAATATGCCTTTTCTTACTCTGTATGAAAGTTTTCATTTTGATTTCCTAATTTCTAAACTTCCTGAAACTATGTAAGTTAAAATAAATATAGGTTAAACTTTTAAAAGTGAAAACAACTTTAGGTACATTAAAAGGCTATTAGTTCTCATATCATTTGGAGCAAATTGGCTTAAAATGTTTGCATTAAGATTATGAAAGCTTTGATTTGGGGGGAGGTTGTACATGCATGTAATTTTATAGAATAAAGTAACTTGAAGATCTGTACAGAGTTGAAGTCTTATACCAGCTGCTTGAGGGCATTATATGCTGAAAGAAATGAGGATGGAACAAGATTTGCTTACTTGAAATTTTGTCAGGGCTCACTTAGTAAATTAAACTCACTCAGGAGTGAGTGATGCATTGTAGAACAAGAAGTCTAGCCTTGTGGAAGGAACATGTGTTTAATATTCTAAGCTGGTTGTTTTAATGTCCAAAAGCATTGTGTAACTTGTATGTGTACAGTGTTGATCTCCATGAGACTATGGAGACATTAAAATAAAATCTCTAAGACTAATTTGCATATATTTCATAGGTCTTCTAGTGAGCTCTTATGTACCTTTTCTAGCTATTATTGTATACTGTAAGTAGATATTTGGAATCTCACTGTTATAGAGTCATATCTCTTCAGAATTATTCCCTGCCCCAAATTTAGAAATAACAGTGTCCAGCATAGTGCTGTTTAGACTTATGAACAAAAGGGTTTTTGTAGATCATCACTCACCTTTTTGATGGAAATTTTAAGACAGTCTACTTCATCATTAAAGTGTGAGGGTTTTTTATTGCTTTGTTTTGGTGTAATGTGTTGACTATTAAATTTGCTTTCTCTAAATTGTAATTGCACTTAGGAATACTAAAAATGGCTCAAGAGTCTACTTTGGGGAACATCTGATTACTTTGTAGTCCCCAAAAAGGTGTTAAGAAAAGATTCAGTATAGACATGTTAGATTGGGGTGGTAGAGATCAAACTTTATTGGGGCAATTGTCGTATTTCTACCAAGGGTATTGTAAAATGACTAGTTTCAGCTTTGAGAATGAAGCTGCTATCTAATATATAGATATATAATATATAGATATTTTGATTTATAGGTATATATTATATCTATAGATATATCTAGATATACATACAGCAGGCTGTGATTTATGATTGACATGGATGTAATGTGAGATGAATTTTATTTTATACTGTACTAGGGAGCCCTGAATTATTTCTTCAGTATACTGGTTAACTGTGAATGTCCCAAAGTCCAGATATGTGAATGTCAAAATGATGTTTTAGATTTTAAGACTTAGAATGTTGTCATTCTAAATAAGATACATAGTCACATTTCAATTTTCAGGTCACTAATTTCAAATATTTTAATTATCTTCAGAAGTATCAACGGGGAAAGATAGCTTAAATAGGCAGTTTATATTATCTAAAAAGATGAAGAAGCATGTTATATGTAAAAAAAATTCTGTCCAAAAATGTTAGTGTGTTAATGTGATAAATGAAAATCTTATGAGTTATCACTGCTTGTAGATTGCTAATAAAAAGCTGAAATTTGTCAATAATTACCTGGCGTATGAAGTAAATTGTCTTTTAATAACCTAGAGCAAAAACTTATGTTCCTATTAATATGTGCTGGTAATGAAAAGAACAATTAGATGTCAGAAGAACCAAGCTGTAGAATTAGGCATATGGGGTATGAATTTGATATCAGAGATACTCCTCTCTTAGAATATTTTATTGCTCCATCTCTGTCTATCAGAATATTATCCCTCTTTTACTGCAGTGTTTTTCACCTTTTTTTGTCTTATAGCATACTTGAACCTGTAGTTAAATTTCTGTGGCACACTTACATTGTGTTGATCAAAAAAAAAAAAGTAGAAAATAGAAGATACTTAACTGTGCTTTGAACTGCTTTAGAAATGGCACTCTGGTTGAAAATCACTGTTTGAGTGACTCTTGATTTCTCTGAGTCATTCTTTACCTACTATACCTTGCTGGAGGTGTTCATTTTTCTGAGAATTACTAATTTTTTTGTCCTCTACTGTTATTGAGGCATAATTGACAAATATAAATTGTATATATTTAAGGAGTACAATGTGATATTTTGATACACATATGTGCTGTGAATTGATAACCTCAAACAAGCTAATTATTCATTACCTCATACTTACCTTTTTTTAAATATGGGTGGTGGAAACACTTAAGATCTACTCTTAGAGAGGTTTCAAGTATGCAGCATATTTATTGTTAATTAACTGTAGTCACCAGGCAACCCATTAGATAGAACTCTAGAACTTTTTCATCTTATAATCGAAAGCTTATAGCTTTTTAGTAAGTTTTGAAATTGGTGGAAGACCTACTTGGTTTTTGTTTTTCAAAATGGGTTTGCCTGTTTTAGTTCCTTTGCATTTCCATATAGATTTTAGGATCATATTGTCAATTTTTATAAAAATTCTTACTGGGCTTTTCAGGGATTGCATTAAATCTGTAGGTCAGTAGGGGGAGAATTACTATCCTAATAATACTGAATTCTCTAATCCATGAAAATGCAGCATTTCTCCATTTATTTAGACTTTTAAAATTTTTTCTTAGTTTGTAGTTTTCAGTAGTCTAAGCTTAGTATTTTTTTTTTTTTTTTTGAGACAGAGCCTCAAGCTGTCACCCTGATAGAGTGCCATGGCATCACAGCTCACAACAACCTCCAATTCCTGGGCTCGAGCGAGTCTCTTGCCTCTGCCTCCCAAGTAGCTGGGACTTCAGGCGCCAGCCACAACGCCCGGCCATTTTTTTGGTTGCAGCCATCATTGTTGTTTGGCGGGTCTGGGCTGGATTCGAACCTACCAGCTCAGGTGTACGTGGCTGGCACCTTAGCCCGCTGAGCCACAGGCGCCAAGCCTAAGCTTAGTATTTTAATTTCAGATTCTTTATTTCTTTTGGAGTCAGGATCTCTGTGGGTCTGGCTAGATAGTGTGGTGGCATCATTGAGGCTCATTGCAACTTCAAACTCCTCGGCTAACTTTGTTCTTTTTTAATTTTTTCATTTCTTTTTCATTTTTTTTTGTTTTACGTTTTTTGTTAAATGTATTCCTAATTATCTTATTTATCTTGTATGATGCTGTTCTAAATAAAATAGTTTTCTTAATTTCATGTTCAAATGTTATATGGCATATAGCTATAAATTGATTATTGTGTATTGCTGTCCTATGCTTGCTAAACATTTTTATTCTAGTAGTTTTCTTTTGGTTTGCTTTTTTAAATTTGAGACAGAGCCTGAAGCTATTGCCCTGGGTAGAGTATGGTGGCATCACAGCTCACAGCCACCTCCAACTCCTGGGCTTAAGAGATTCTCTTGTCTCAGCCTCCTAAGTAGCTGGGACTACAGGCGCCTGCCACACCTGGCTATTTTTTGGTTGTAGTTGTCATTGTTTGGCAGGCCTGGGCCATATTCAAACCCACCATCTCTGTTGTATGTGGTTGGCACCTTAGCCACTTGGGCTACAGGCGCCACCATATTCTAGTAGTTTTTATAGTTAGAACAAATCAAATTCAGCAAAGTTGCTGGACACAAAATTAACATGTAAAAATGAGTTGCATTTTTGTAACTACAAGAATACCAAAAGGAAATTAAGACAGTTCCATTACAATAGTGTTAAGAGTAAAATATTTAAGACTAAACCTAACCAATTTCTGGAAGAAATTAAAATACAAATAAATAAAAAAAATCCCCTGCTCATGGTTTCAAAAACAAATATTGTTAGAGTGTCAGTACTACCTAAATGTAGTCCCTGTTATGAACCCAGGGTGGTTTTTTTTTTTCCCCAGAAATACAAAAATCTTTCCTGAAATTCACAAGGAATCTCAATTACTTTGTCTGCCTACCTAATTTTTTTTTTTTTTTTGAGACAGAGTCTCAAGCTGTCACCCTGGGTAGAGTGCTGTGGCATCACAGCTCACAGCAACCTCCAATTCCTGGGCTCAAGCGAGTCTCCTGCCTCCGCCTCCCAAGTAGGCGCCCGCCACAATGTCTGGCCATTTTTTGGTTGCAGCCGTCATTGTTGTTTGGCGGCCTGGGCTGGATTCGAACCCGCCAGCTCAGGTGTACGTGGCTGGTGCCTTAGCCCGTTGAGCCACAGGCGCCGAGCCATGCCTAGCTAATTTTTAAAAATCAATTTTGTAGCTCTTGTGAATACCTGAAATTTTGACTTTGTTGATTTTATCTATTAATTTTCTGTTTTCAGTCTTAGTGATTTCTGCTTTGATTGGTTTCTTCTGCTTGCTTTGGATTTAATTTGCTCTTCTTTTCAATAGTTTCTTAAGGCTGGAAGCATAGTATCTTAATTTCAGATTCTTTCTCTATTTCTTTTGAAGTCAGGGTTTCTGTGGGTCTGGCTAGATAGTGTGGTGGCATCATTGTAGCTCACTGCAACCTCAAACTCCTGGGCTAACATTTTTTCTTTTTCAATATGAGTATTTTACATTATAGAAGTTCCCCTAAGCACTGTTACAGCTGTATCCCCTAACTATTGATATGCTATTTTCATTCAATTCCATTTTAAAAATATATTTAGTCATTTTCCCTTTGAATCATGACTTGTTTAGAAGCGTGTAGTTTAATTTTTTTTTTTTTTTTTTGTAGAGACAGAGTCTCACTTTATCGCCCTCAGTAGCGTGCTGTGGTATCACACAGCTCACAGCTACCTCCAATTCCTGGGCTTAGGCGATTCTCATGCCTCAGCCTCCAGAGTAGCTGGGACTAAAGGTGCCCACCACAATGCCTGGCTATTTTTCTGTTTTGCAGTTTGGCCAAGGCCGGATTTGAATCCGCCACCTTCAGTATATGGGGCTAGCGCCCTACTCGAGGAGCCACAGGCGCCGCCTGTAGTTTAATTTTTTTTTTTATAATTGTATTAAATCATAATTGTGTACATTAGTGCAATCATGGGGCACAATGTGCTGACTTCATATACAATCTGAAATATTTTGGTCGAATTGTTAAACATGTAGTTTAATTTTTATACTTGAGGATTTCCCTCATTTCTTTGTTACTGAATCCTAATTTAATTCCATATGGTTAGAGAATTACACTTTGAATGATTTTATACTTAAGATCAGGTTAAGGCATATTATAGATTGTCCATGTGTGCTTATAAAGAATGTATATTCTGTTATTGGTGGAGTGTTTTCTGTTGTGAGGTCTAATTTGTTGATGTGGTTGTTCAGGTCTTCCATGTCCTTGCTAACATTCAGTATAGTTCCATTGTTGAGATTTGAATATCGAAATGTCTAATTTTGTTGTTCAATCATCTGTTTTTTTCTTTTAGTTCTGTCAGTCAATTTTTTATGTAATGCATTTTGCCACTGCATTCTGAGGATTTTATCTTCCTTTTGTGTTATTCTTACATCATTATGAACTATCCCTCATTTTCAATAGTAATATAAGTATATTTTGTCTTTTATTAATATGAGTATAGCCACTACAGGTCTCTTATGGTTATCCCTTGTGTGGTATATCTTTTCTTTCCTTTTATTTTCAAGCTGTTTATGATTTTGAATCTGAAATCTGTCTCTTATACTTGGCTCTCGCTATTTTTTTTCCAGTCCAGTGTGATAATCTCTGCCTTTTGATTGGATTGTTTAGTCTATTTACATTTAATGTAATAATTGATATGTTTGGGTTTACATCTGTTGCTTTCCTTTTTGCTTTCTGTATATGTTGTCTTCTTTTGTCCACATATTCCTTCAGTTGCTTAATTATATTTTTTGAATTATTTTACTAATGCTTGCTCTTAAGTATGCTAACAGAATTAATTCTGATAAAATACAGTAAATTTTTCAGCTTATTGTTATTGTTGAATGTGGTAAAATGTACATAACATAAAGTTTAACATTTTAATTATTTTTAAGTATGCAGTTCTCCAATGTTAAGTAATATTCTCATTGTCATGTAGCCATCACCACCATCCATTATCCAGAAGTTTTCATTTTCTCTAACTGAAACTGTACCTAATAATGAGTCTTTATTCCTCTTCAGCCCCTGGTAACCACCAATTCTGTCTCTGTCTTTATGGATTTGACTATTTTAAGTACCTCATAGAAGTGGAACCACATAATATTTGTCCTTTTACGGTTGGCTTATTGCACTTTGCATATGTCTTTTAAGGTTTATTGATTCTACAGCAAGTGTCAGAATTTCCTTCCTTAAGTTTGAATGATATACTACATTTTGTTCATCCCCATCAGTGGACACTTAGATTCCTTTTAGAGATCTTTCACCTTTTTGGTTAAATTAATCTTTGATATTTTATTTTATATGTAACTATTGTAAATGGAATTCCTTTCATTTCTTTTTCAGCTAGTTTATTGTATAGTAGAAATACTACTGTTTTTCATACATTGATTTGGTATCCTGAAACTTTACTGTATTTATATGATCTCTAAGAGCTTTTTTACTGGAAGCTTTCGATTTTTCTTACAAGATGATGTCATCTGCACAGAGTGACAGACTTCCTCTTTTCCAATTAAGTATTCCCTTTCCTTTTTGAGTATGATTTCTCTATCTAGGACTTTTAGTAAATAGGAGTGATAAAACAGGGGCAGCATTGTTTTCTTCTGATTTTTTTAGGGAGAAAGCTTTTACTTTGTCCTCATGTAGTGTGATGTAAGTTTATAATATATGGCCTTTATTATTTTGAGGAATGTTCCTTCTATGTCCAATTTGAGAATTTTTATCAATTTCTGTATTGAGAAGATGTTGAATTTTATCAAATGTTTTTTCTGGATCTTTGAGATGATCGTATTGTATTTGTTTTTGGGTGTGTTGATGTGCTGGGCTTCTTTTATCGGTTTACGTATGTTGAACCATTTTTGCGTCCCTGGGATAAATCCCATTTGATCGTGGTGTATTGTCTTTTTGATGTGCTGCTGCATTTGCTTAGGTAATATTTTGTTGAGCATTTTCCTGTCTATATTTATCAGGGATATTTGCCTATAGTTTTCTTTTTTTGAGTCCCTGTCAGTTTTAGTTAGGTGTTTGCTTAGGACAATGCAGTTTTTTAGTTTAATTCTGAATTTACTGACAGGTTCAATTTTCTGGATCTTTGAGATTAGACCTTGTGATGCTTCTAAGAATCTGTTACCCTGTAAAGATGCTTGTGGTGAACCTCAGCTGTCCCCTGTAACTTATCTTGTCCATAACTGTAAATGTTGTTGACATTATGGCTCTTTACTCAGAAATACCATTCTAAGAATTTTTTCCAAAGGAAGTCAGTAGACTAAGGGAAAGGAGTATTAAATGAAAAAATACATTAACTATAACATTGTCTATCTATATGGCTCAAAACTGGAAATAACCTGTCAAACAAAATGGAATTGACAAAAAAACTGCACTCCTGTGTTTATTGTAGTGCTATTCGTGATAGCTAACATTTGGAATTGCCTAAGTGTCTATGAGTGGATGAATGGATAAAGAAATTGCAGTACATATACACAGTGGAATATTATATAGCTGTTAAAAATTAAGTCTTAGGTGGCATCTGTAGCTCAAGCAGCTAAGGCACCAGTTACATAAACCAGAGCTGGCAGATTCAAATCTGGCCCAGGCCCGCCAAACAAGAATGACAACTACCACCAAAAAATAGCTGGGCTTTGTGGCAGATGCCTGTAATCCCAGCTACTTGGGAAGCTGAGGCAAGAGAATCACTTAAACCCAGGAGTTGGAGGTTGCTGTGAGCTGTGATGCCATGGCACTCTACCCAGGGTGAAAGCTTGAGGCTCTGTCTCAAAAAAAACAAAAAAAATGAAGTCTTGCTATGTGCAACAACATGAACCGAACTGGAGAAATTGTTAATTGAAATAAGCCAAGCATGAAAAGACAAATCTCACCTGTCCTTAGTTGTATGTGGAGCTAAATATTAAAACACTTGAGCTTGTGGGGACAGGAGAATGATGGTTACAAGAAGATAGGAAGAGTAGCATGGTGTGAGGGATAAAGTGGGGATGGTTAATGGGTGCAAAGTATCATTAGATAATGAGAATGAACAATATTTGCTAGAACCATAAAATTGACATCATAAAAAATAAGTTAGGGTATAATGAAAAGAATGGAATTGGAATGTTCCTATGACAAAGAAATGATAAATGCCTGAAGTGATGAGTACCCCAGTTATCCTTTTTTGATTAACTCACATTATATGCCTGTATCCAGACTTCACAATACATATCCTATAGAGATACACAACTATTACATACCCGTGGTAATTAAAAAGAAAGTAAAAGGAAAACAATTCTTTTTGATATCAAATTCTAGTTTTATTTCATCTGGCCCTTGAAAGTATTTGATAGATTAGATTTTTTTAAATGTATAAAAAAATCTCAAGGCCATTAATTACGACTTTTTTAAAATTTTGAGTCTTGTTTTGTGCACTGTCATATGGTCTGTAGTGGTGAATGTTCCATGTACTGATGAGAATGTGTTTTTGCACCTGTTGAATATAGAGCTCTTTAAATCTTTTTTTTTTTTTTTGAGACAGAGCCTCAAGCTGTCACCCTGGATAGAGTGCGGTGACATCACAGCTCACAGCAACCTCCAATTCCTGGGCTCAAGCGAGTCTCCTGCCTCTGCCTCCCAAGTAGCTGGGACTGCAGGCGCCCGCCACAATACCCGGCCATTTTTTGGTTGCAGCCATCATTGTTGTTTGGCGGGCCCGGGCTGGATTTGAACCCGCCAGCTCAGGTGTACATGGCTGGCGCCTTAGCCCA
>CAUYON010035073.1:0-16925 GCA_963573935.1 Arctocebus calabarensis
TGTTGGAGTGCCATTACTAGAGCTGTCATTCTTTTCTGTTCCTTTCTCTCTTTTTCCTCCTTTCTCTCCAGGTCTCGGTCATAAAAGACCATAGTGGCCATTTAAAGAAGATTCTCCAGGTTATGGTCTGGGCCTACAGCCAATTTCTGGGGTTTTCTTTGAATGTCTGGCGCCGATAACCTAGTATTTCTTTGTTGTTGTTGTTGTTTGGGATTCACTGAGGGTGCAAAGAATTAGGTTATACTGATTGCATTTATAATCTAATATTTCTAAACAAACTCAAAGACATTAAGGACCTGATACAAAATCTGAATTTGTTTTAAATATAAGAAATGAAAGAAGAAAGTATGGGGTAAAAGAAACACTGGATCAGGAGAGCAGCAAAGAGAAATTTCTGGTTAAAAATTTGCCTAGATAGCAGCCAGTTTACCCTGAAGCAAGAAGACAAACATCTGAGAGAAAAGTTTCCAGACCAAAAACTAAAAAGGGAAGAAGATACAAAAAAAGTAGATAATATGATAATGCATTTAGAGAAAAAATAAGAGTGTAAAATACAAAACCATCTAAGTGAACAATTATTGTTGCTAGAAAAATTTAAATTGTGCAAGCAAGGAAAGGCAATCATAGCACTTCAACTGGTAGGTGCTTCAGTGAGTAACTTTTCCCTATTTATAATGATATAAACATTGACTACTGATTAAATAAACACAGATACATGGTGGTGCCTGTAGCTCAGTGAGTAGGGTGCTGGCCATATACACCGAGGGTGGTGAGTTCGAACCCAGCCCTGGCTAGCTAAACAACAATGACAACTGCAACAACAACAACAACAAAAAATAGTTGGGCGTTGTGATGGGTGCCTGTAGTCCCAGCTACTTGGGAGGCTGAGGCAAGAGAATTGCTTAAGCCCAAGAGTAGGAGGTTGCTGTGAGCTGTGATGCCATGCCACTCTACCACAGGTAACATAGTGAGACTCTGGCTCAAAACATATATATATATATAAATTTTAAAAATAGATACAATAATATTAGGAGGTTGGGAATGGGACATTGTGTAGGAGAACTAAATGTTTATCATGAAATATAGTTAATGTCTAAAGTTGATAAAAGAAGATAGACATTATTTTTATGTATGAAAGCAAGTATAAGAAAGAGTTAAAAGTGGTTGCCTTTCTTGTCTCAGTGCCTGTAGCACAGTGGTTATGGTGCCAGCCACATACACTGAGGCTGGCAGGTTCGAACCCAGCCCAGGCCAGCTAAACAACCATGACATCTCAATGACATAAATAGCTGGGCATTGTGGTGGGTGCAATGTAATGTGAGACTCTATCTCTAAATAAATAAATAAAATAAATAATTTGTCCAAGGTCAAAAAGTCAATAAGTGACAGAGCCAAATTTTGTGGCAACATAGTCTATCTCATCCCAAAGCCATGTTCCTGACCACTGCTTTTTACTGAGCCTCAAACATCTATTATGAGTGAAGTTGCAAAGAAGGGGGTGCTATTAAAACTAATAAGAATATTCCCCATTCAAATATTTAGTTGCTGGCCGGGCGTTGTGGCGGGCGTCTGTAGTCCCAGCTACTCGAAAGGTGGATGCAAGAGACTTGCTTGAGCCCAGGAATTGGAGGTTGCTGTGAGTTGTGATGCCATAGTACTCTACCAAGGGTGACAGCTTGAGGCTCTGTCTCAAAAAAAAAAAAAAAAGTTCAAATATTTAGTTGGTTATTAAAGTCTGAACTTCACTTCTGCCTGTCCAAGCAGCTATTTTTCTACATTTTTAAACAACCTTTGGCTCACATGTAGGTTAGACTTCATATCCATTACTGAAATGCTCCTACACGATCTTAATTTCTTTCTCTAATTAAATGTTTCCTGTCACCAGAAGTCTGTGCAGTATTTCCCCCAGTTGTGCTCCAGTTGCTTGAGGGCCTGTGCCCTCCAGTGGTCACATGCTAATATGCAGCCAGACGTAGTGTCCTCACAAATTCTTTCAATGATAGACATTTCTTTCCTATTATCAGTACAGTGGCAAAACGCATATTGTAAGAATGAAGAAAGTACTGAAGAGCAAACAAAAAATACATAGTGAGTCTTATTGTGTTTTTTCTTAATTGAGGGGATGACATTATCCTTAAATTCATGAGGCACAACATGGACATTTACATGGACAATTATTTTACTACAGCTCCAACGCAGGCAATTCAAGTATACCAGAGCATTTTTTTGAAAATACCAACACTGCTGTATCATAGATCTTTCAAAGGGGGGCTGAAAATGAAAATACTGGAAAATTTTTGAGATATGTACCAGCTCATAAAATTGCTATGAAAATCATCACAAGCCTATACCAATCAGGCTAAGAATACTCAAGTTAATAAAATTCTTATTCCTTTCTTTCACAACAGAATATATGATTGATGGTGAGCTCCTGAGTGTAAGTCCTATAGTCACAAACCCTATGTATTTCTTCATGTATAGAGGCAATAAAATAAATGCATTTTTTATTTCAAAATAGGGAGGAGGTATAAATGTTTTAGGTCACATGGATTGCTTTTGTAATGCTTGAGTCCCAACTATAGGTGTGCCCATTACCCAAATAGTATTCATCATACCCATTAAGTAGTATTGGCCTTTCCTCACCCTCTCTCCCTTCCCTGGTTTATTTCCACTTAGTTTTATTTCTTTCTCTGTTCACGTGTGTGCCATCAGTTAGTTCCAATTTAATAGTGAATACACGTGGTGTTCATTTTTCCATTCTTGAGATCTTTCACTTAGAAAAATGGTCTCTAGTTCAATCCAGAAAGAAAAATGGTCTCTAGTTCAATCCAGATTGTTGCAAAAGGTATTACTTCATCTTTTTATGGCTAAGTAGTACTTTATAGCATACATATACCAAATTTTATTCATTCACTCAAGAATTGATAGGCACTTGGGTTGATTCCACATCTTTGCAATTAAAAACTGAAATAAACATTTCAGTGCAGGTGTTTTTTGGATGTAAAGTCCTCTTTTCCTTTGGGTAGATACCCAACAATGGGATTACTGGATCAAATAGAAGGTCTACTTTTAGTTATCTGTGGAATTTTCATATTGTTTTCCATATAGATTGTACTAACTTGAAGTCCCATCAACAGTACATCAGCATTCCTTTCTCTCTGTACCCACACCAGTATCTATTGTTTGGGGACTTTTTAATAAAAGCCATTCTAACAGGCACGAGGTGGTATTTGTTTTAATTTGCATTTCTCTAATTAGAAACATTGAGCCATTTTTTTCTTAAACGTTTATTTGCTACATGTTTTTCTTCTGAGCGGCTTCTGTTCATGCCTTTGGCCATTTTTAATAAGGTCGTTTCCTTGCTGATAACTTGAGTTCTTAGTAAATTCTAGATATTAGCCTTTTATCAAATGGCTAACTTGTGAATATGGTCTCCCATTCTGTAGGTTGTCTTTTTGCTCTGATTGTTTTCTTAGCTGTACAGAAGCTTTTTAGTTTAACCAAATCCCATTTATTAATCTTTGTTGTTGCCATGGTTGTCATCGGAGTCTTAGTCATTAATGCTTTACCTAGGCTGATATCTAGAAGTTTTTCCTACATTTTCCTTTAGAATTCTTATGCTTTCATGCTTTAAATTTGATTATTTTATCCATCTTTAATTAATTTTTGTGAGTGATGAGAGGTTTCATTCTTATGCATGTTACTGCACATAACAGAAATTACAGAAGGCAAAACCTTGGATAGGGGAGGGGGATTACTGTACAGCTACCCCTACTTGCTTTTGATTTTTATCTGCAGGGAGCATCTTTTTGTCTATGTATGTTCTTAAAGTTGAAGTGAGTCTCTTGTAAGCAGAATATAGTTGAATCTTGATTTTTATCCATTCAGTCACCGTGTCTTTTGACATTTTGTTGTTTCCTGGTTGTTTCATGGGTCCTTTGTTCCTCTCTTCCTCTTTTCCTTTGTGATTTGATTTTCTGGAGTCCTTTGATTTCTTTATCTTTTGTATATCTACTGTAGGTTTTTGCTTTGTAGTTACCTTTATAAAGCTTTCATAAAGCATCTTATAACAGTCTATTTTAAGCGGATTTCAATCACATAAAAAATTCTGCAGTTTTCTTCTCACACATGCACTTCATCTTCAGTATCAGTTTACCATTTTATACTGTATATCCATTAACAAGTTATTGTAGCTACAGTTTAAATTTTTAACACTTTTGTCTTTTAACCTTTTTTACTAGAGTCACAAGTGATTTGCATACCACCATTCAGAATAACAGTATTCTGAATTTTTATATATCCAAGTAGTTTTATATGGTTTCATATCACTATTAGCTTTTCATTTCAGCTTGAAGAACTTGCTTTAGCATTTCTTGTTAAGTCAGGGCTAATGTGCTCATATTATTATTATTTATCTCCTATGACAATCATCAAACACAATCTTTTATAGTTTCCCAAGTCTATGACTCTGCCTTAGCTCTGCCTCTTACACTGATCCCTTTCATTTTTGCTGATTAGTTTGGGAATGAAAATAATTGGAAGCAAATTAAATTAACTGTACCAGCAAATAAACAATGGCTATTCATTATTAGAAGGGGTACAATACTGCTTTAAAATTATGAACAAAAGCAGGACACAGTGGTTCACACTTGTAATATATCAGCACTTGGAAGGCTGAGGAAGGGTGATTGCCTGAGCTCGTGTGTTCGAGACCAGCCTGAGCGAGAACAAGACCCGTCTCTAAAAAATAGCCAGGCATTGTGGCGGGTGCCTGTAGTCCCAGGTACTTGGGAGGCTGAGGCAAGAGAATCACTTAAGCTCAAGAGTTTAAGGTTGCTGTGAGCTGTGACACCAGAGCACTCTACAGAGGGCAACAAAGTGAGAATGTCTCAAAAAAAAAAAAAAAAAGTAAAATTATGAGCACAGAGGTCCAGTCTCAACCTTTTAAAAACCCTTATTAAAAAAAAAAAAAAGAGTAGGGCAGCACCTGTGGCTCAGCGAGTAGGGCGCCAACCCCATATACCAAGGGCTGCGGGTTCAAACCCGGCCCCGGCCGAACTGCATCAAAAATTAGTGGGCGCTGTGGCGGGCGCCTGTAATCCCAGCTACTTGGGAGGCTGAGGCAAGAGAATCGCTTGAGCCCAAGAGCTGGAGGTTGCTGTGAGCTGTGACTCCACAGCACTCCACCGAGTGCAATAGAGTGAGACTCTGTCTCCACAAAAAAAAAAAAGAATAATAGATATAAATAGCCTTTTATTGCCTCATGGCACCTTTTTATTTGGCCAATTAAAGTAAAAAGGTAATCAAATAACCTAAATGATAAAAGAGACACCAACTTTTTCCATATTTTAATTACCATTATTGCACCAATACAGCATACACTTTATATACATATATCTTCAACATTTTCAATTTTTCAGGAATTCAAATACATAATATATTATCATCTTGAGATTACAAAGAACACAACATGGAAGAAGATTGAGAAAATAGGTTCTCAGTATTTAGTCACTAGTGATTCTACAGACTTTCCTTTTAGTGTTTTCTATTGGAATTTTAAAATGTCCTACCATGGCTCTGCAAGAATAGAGCTGCCTGGAAGAGGAGGCAATGAAAAACAATGGACCCGGAGTTAGAAAAAGTTAAGAAGGAAATTCTAGAGAATAATATATTTTGAAACTAAACATAAAGACTCCCTTCAGCCAGAGAGTGTGTACATCCAAGTATGTGCTAAGGGACAAATTTATATCCTCCCATTTCATCCTCAAAGTTGCCCATTAATAAATCAAATAGATAGTACTCAATCGATTATCTGGGAAGTAGAACTCTCTTCACAGCATTGCATAAGGAATGGTGGAGCAGAGAGAAAAGAAAAAGGTGGGAAAGCAACTTGCTTTTGAGATACCCTGGGTGATAGGAATCAAATCCTTAGGCAAACCCTATCAAAGATAAAGCTCTGACTTTCCAAATTCCTTCATAAATGACAATATACATAATAGCAGCTTTCTATTGAAGAGCTAAGTGGATTAAAAAGAAATGTTTATGAAAAGGGGCCAGATAACCAGCAGCAAGGCAACATGGGTACCAAATAAGACTTAAATGCTTTTAACCTTTCTGCTCTATAAATCAGGTTAAAAACTGTAAAACCCTTCAATTTTAGGTCAAATAACCGGAAAATATAAAGTAATGCCATGTTTTAAATGCAGCAACTAGATGGAGCTACAAGAAATTAAATACTCCAATAGACTAAAACTTGGAAAGCAGAGTCTTCTGAACCTCTTTCATGGCAGAGACACCCACTGGTCAAAGATGCTGCTCTATTCAAACAGAAAAGAATAGTGATGGTGCCACCAACACAACCCTCTTATCATAGGAAGAGACATGTAAACACACAAGAGGGTGATGGAGCTGCACCCAGCCCTGGGATAGTCACTGAACAGGATAAGCCTGGAGGAGGCTATACAGCAGAGACTCCAGAAACAAGTCTTTCTCCATACCTAACCCTATCAAAATTCTGAATTTGTAGACCCTAAGGGCAGCCTATCCATTTTTAGAGTCCTGGTCTTCCAAGGTTTTTATTTCCCCTGAAATAGAATTCTAAATAGGGCTTCACAAAGAGGCACACAGGGTCATGAGATGATGCTGAAACAAGTTAAAGAATTTAAGAGATAGAGAAAAATTTTACACGTTAGAGGTCATTCCCCCTCAAATAGGCTCTGGCATTTTGAGCCCTGCATAGTCAGCCACAAATATGATAAAATTCAGTATTCTCCTGCATTGAGTATAAGCAGGAGATAACTGATACTCTCTTGGCTGCACAAGTGACAACATACAGGAGTGGTATCAACCAGCTTGAATGCAATGGAGAAGCTATGAAAAAGATTGTCCAGTCATTTTGGTTCTAGGGAAGGAAGGGGTTCCTGACTTCCCTCACACGTTGGTGCCCTTAGGTCATTTTTATTCCTCAAGTCTGTCCTTAATGTCCTGCCAATGCTATTCAAAACTGGACCCAGTTGGATGGCTGTGGCGCCTGGTTTGGAACAGAGCTGTAAGACAGGGAACAAAGAAAACCAAAGACATAATATTAAGATAACTATTCCATTCTTTACTTACAGTTTCAAACAAATCGCTGCCCAGAATTTCTGAAACCATACTTCATAGCAGTTCTACTTGCCAAGGCCTGAAATATCCTGATCTAACCTCATCCTACAACTTTCCTGTCCTACCATCCCCAACATTATTTTTCTTTCCCTAGAACACCTGCAAAAAAACTCTGTGCAACTTGCAAATCTCCTGTGTTCCCAGACCAAGATTTCATTTGACTGTACATATCTTCTATACTCTGACTAAGAGAATGCTGGTCACACTGTGCCCATTACCTAGATGCAGTGCTAAAGTCTCCCCACAAGTCATTGCTTGCAGAAACTGGAGCTGGTGCTGATGTCGTGACAGGAGCAGGAGAATCCAAATCTAAAAGGATATCTGAATACAAGGTAAGAAGAGGAAAAAAGACAAGAGGAAACATAATAAAAATCCCAGAAATGAAAACTTAACTTTTACACAAAAATCTGTACACGATGTCATAGCGGCTTTATTTATAATAGCCCAAAACTGGAAACAATCACATACTCTTCTCTTGGTGACAGTTAAACATACTATGCTATAGGCATACCAGCGAATACAACTCAGTAATAAAGAACAGAGCTACACAGCCACAAAAGAGAATAAAATAATGTCTTTTGTGGCAATTTGGATGGAACTAGAGACCATTACCCCATGTAACTCAGACCTGGAAAAACAAACACCACATGTACTGTCTAATCACTGGGAGCTAAGCAATGAGAATACACAGGCACAAAAAGATATAAAGGACATTGGAAACCAAGAAGGGAGGTGAGAAGGGGTAAGAGTTAAAACTTACCTGTCAGGTACAATGAACACTATTCTAGTGATAGACACACTAAAAGCTCTGATTTAAGCATTATACATGGTATCCATGTAACAAAAACATTTGCACCTCCTTAATATTTTCAAATTTAAAAAAAGGAACAGACTATTGATATACACAACTTAGATGAACCTCAAGGGAATTACACTGAGTAGAAAAACCCAGTTCCAAAAGGTTACATACTATACAGTTCCATTTATAAAACATTCCTGAAGTGACAAAATTATAAAGATACAGAACAGATTAGTGATTGCCAAGGGTTAGGGAGAAAAGAAAAAAGGCTGGGAGAGAGATGGGTATGCTTATAAAAGGGGACACAAAGGATCCTTGTAGTGATGAAACTGTTCTGTGGCCTGACCACAGTGGTGGATCCATGAACCTACCTATGATAAAACTGCATAGAACTAAATACACACACACACACACACACGCACACATACAAATGAGAACAAGTGAAGCTGGTGAGATCTAAGATTAAAAGATGGTATCACAGTAAACTTCCTGGTTATGATGTAACTATAGTTTTGTAAAATATTACCATTGAGGGAAACTAGGTAAAGAGTACATGGGTGTCTTGGCATTATTTCTTACAATTGTATGTACATCTATAATTATCTCAAAATAAAAAGTTTACTTTAAAAATATTTTTAAAAACAACTTTTTTTTTTTGAAACAGAGTTTCACTTTGTTGCTGTTGGTAGAGCGCCATGGTCATAGCTCACAGCAACCTCAAACTCCTGAGCTCAAGCAATTTTCTTGCCTCAGCCTCCTGAGTAGCTGGTACAATAAGCATCTGCCACACCCCCTGGCTAGTTTTTTGAGACGGGGTCTTGCTCTTGCTCTTGCTCAAACTGGTCTTGAACCCATTAGCTCAGGCAATCTACCTATCTCAGCCTCCCAGAGTGCTAGGATTACAGGCCACCAGTCTCCAGTGCCTCCTGGCAACATGAAAAGAAGTAGGCTGCAAAATTTTTACCTCAAAAATTCCAAAAAGAAAATGTTTACCCTGAGTAATCAATTTGACAAATGACCTTCACCATCCAATACATTAAGTTAAAACTCCCAGATTCTAATATCTGGTTCTCTAATCTTAGGAAAATTCCTTTCTCAGTTCCAAAATTCTCTTTTTCAAATGAGAAGATGTAACTATATTTATCTTTATTCCCATCAGATAGTAAGAAAGAACCAAAGTGTATACAGCAAACCTAGACATCTTCTCCTTTTCTCTCAACTGCCCTTGTGAAGAAATGAAAAGGATTAAGAAACAACACTTTTTGTTTTCTTTTTTAAAGACAGAGTCTCACTATGTTGCTCTCGATAAATGCCGTGGCATCATAGCTCATAGCAACCTCAAACTCTTGGGCTTAAGCGATTCTCTTGCCTCAGCCTCCCAAGTAGCTGGGACTACATGGGCCCGCCACAAAGCCCAGCTATTTTTTGTTGCAGTTGTCGTTGTTTAGCTGGCCAGGGCTGGATTCAAACCCACCAACCTGGGTGTATGTGGCTAGCGCTATAACCACTGTGCTATGGGCACCAAGCCAGAAACAACATTTTTTGAATGGCTACTAAGTTCCAAGTACTGTGCTAAGTGCTCTCATATCATTTAACACTCATAAGTCTGGAGTAGTTTTACATCTCCATTTTGCAGATAAGGAAAGTGAGACTCAGAGAACTTAAGTAATATTTACCAAGCACATTCAAATATAAAGTAGCAGAGCCATCACTGACATCTTAGTCTATCTGATTCACAAGCCTCAAAGCATCAAACAAAGGAACAATGAAAGAAATAGTTTTTTTAATAACCACATATTTCTGCCAAAGAACATACCAGGGGCCATGACTGTTCACCTGAAATAGCTTTTAGTCCTTGCCAGAGGCTGCCAGAATCACTTTGCCATATCAATAGCCATTTCATGGCAAAACATCAAACTTCTCCTTAACAAACAGGTGTTACCCAATTAAAACATAAGATATGATTTCACAAAATTAGCAGTACTAGATTTACCTGCATCACTACCTCCATGGTTAGATTTTGGAATGGGTGGTGGGGTGACATGATTGCTGATGGCAACTGAGGAGGACGGTGGGGGAATAGTGACTTTGCCTCCAGGTGGGGGTGGGAGTAAGCTTAAGCCCCCACCCACTGTAGTCTTAGGCTTAGAAGTACCTCCTTTCTTGGTTGTAATGTTCTACAAAAGAAAAAAAGAGGGAGAACAAGAGAAAGAGAGAGACATGTCACAGGTTTACAGAAGCATAGTAAAGTAAAGTTTTTAAAAAATCATACTTACCCCAATACTCAACTTGATGGTCTGTCCTTCCTTAAACCCCAGATCCAACTTGGGACGAGTATCCATTTCTTGAGATTCTTTAGAAATCTCAGATTCCTGCTTTACCCACCTTTGGGAACATAGTAAAATATCTTAATTTGGGATTCCCTGAAAGCAAAATCTGATGCACGAATGTGAGCATATTTAGTTTATGTGAAACAAGATTCCAGAAGACCATGAAGAATGAAGAAGAAAGGAAGAAAAGCCAAGAAAGAGGACAACTGGGGTTCAACCCCACTCAAGACTCGCTGAGGAAAAAGTAGGGCCTTTATCTTCCAATTCTGATCCCCTAAAGTTGAGGGCTGCCCCTGAAAGGGAGTTAGTTCCTCAGCCCTTCCAGTTAACACTTCTGTGCTGAGTGGTCTTCCACAACTTCAGAGAGTCCTGAGACCAAAAAGCAAGAGTATACTTGGCCTTGAGAGAGGAAATTGATGGTACGCTTAGTGCTGTCCACCCAAATCAGGTGGGCTGAAGAAACGTTGCGAAAGGCACAAAACATGCCATTTATATAAAGTAACAAAATTTACCCACAATTCCCCACATAAGTCACATCCAGCCCTTCTATTACTCGACACCCCTCTCTACCAACTAAAAGCAAGGCAAAATCCCCAGAGGTATAAACAAATGCGTCATCTCAAACCATCAAACAAAGACTCTAAAACATATTCCAGGCTATAAGGAAAGAAAACACAAAACAGATAAAAAGATAACCTATGGAAATAAAAGTGTATGGGGAAATTTATATTCATAATAAACTAGTTTATCAAATAAAGAAACTAGGTGGTAAAAGAGATAATCCCCTTTCAACTGAAAAACAGCATTCCCATACACATTTAACCTGGTAAGTAAGGACAAGCTTCACTCACTTGAAGTGATCTTGCAAAGAGACGTTAAAGTCGAAGGCATCTCCCCGATCTGCAAAGCCAATGCCGATGAAAGCACTGCGCCCTGAGAAAAAGGTAGGAGGACTCAGAATAGAAAGTATCCACTATGGCAAATTTTCCCCCAAGGAAAATATAACAGTTAACCTAACTAGATAAAGTGAAACATTTTCTAACAGGCCAACAGTCAGCATACATACCTGTTGCTGACAAATCCTGCCATAGCTTCTTTTCATAAATAAAAGTTTTAAGCCTGGAGCCTGTAGTTTAGCAACTAGGATGCCAGCCACATACACATGGGCTGGCGGGTTTGAACCCAGCCCAGGGCCTGCTAAACAACAATGACAACAGCAACAAAAAAATAGATGGGGTTGTGGTGGGTGCCTGTAGTCCTAGCTACTTGGAGGCTGAGGCAAGAGAATGGCTTAAGCCCAAGAGTTTGAGGTTGCTGTGAGCTATGATGCCACAGCACTCTACCAAGAGTGACATAATGAAATTTTGTCTCAAAAAAAAAAAAAAAAAGGAAAGAAAAGACACAATATTCTTCTCCTCCCAAAATGCATGTGCTTCCTTTTTCTGCTGTAAGTAAATCTAAGGCTCAGCGATTTCAGAGAACTACTATAGTTAAAGAATTAATTTGGGATTGTAGGGTGACTAGTCTGCTACCTTTCCATATCTTCATTGAGTTCTAGGGAGAGTTGGTGGTAAAAGTGGGTTGATGTACTAATGCAGTGGTTCTCAACCTTCCTAATGCCATGACCCTTTAATACAGTTCCTGTAGGTCCCGACCCTCAGGTTGAGAACCACTGTACTAATGTCTGCAATGCCCAGGCCAACTCCAGCCACTATGAATGTTTTGAGGAGTACAGGGGGAATATGGCTCTTTTTTTTTTTCTGTCCACTAGGCCAGGTGTGGTGGCTCATGCCTATAATTTCAGCACTCCAGGCTGAGACAGGAGGATTGCTTGAGGCCAGGAGTTGGACATCAGCCGGGGCAACATAGTAAGACTCCATCTCTGTAAGAAATAAAACCTAGGCAGGCATAGTGGCATGCATCTGTAGTGTCAGCTGCTCAAGAGGCTAAGGCAGGAGGATCACTGGACCGCAGGAGTTAAGATGGCTCTCTTTTTTTGTTTGGAAGTAGAAGGATGCGTCAGGACCTGAGTTAGGGAGGAGTCATTCACAGAAGAGACTTGGGGGTGTATGAGGAAAACTTGGGTACAGAGAACAGAGTAGTTAGCATGCAGGCACTGATAGACAGAGCAGCCACAGAGGAAAAATATTCCTGGAGGGGCACAGGAAGAGTCAGATAAGGGAAAATCTGAGTTGAAAGAACAGAGATCAGGTTTTATAAAGCCTGTAGAGTCTCCTATATCAGTGAGATTGAAGCAGGTTAAATTGGGGGAAGGTAGTTGTGGAAAGTTCACAGTTATGGGGCTAAATAGAGCTGTGTTATTTTCTACTGGAACAGAAGAGTTACATGTACTGGGTACAGGTATGAGATTGAAAAGATGTTGGTATAAAGACAGGCACATCCAGCATCCTGAAGGGGAGAGGAGAGAGGAAGAGTTCAGGGCAGCTGAGAAGGAGGTATTTAAAAGCTGCAGAGATGGGGTGGAGCAAGATAGATGACTGGAAGCAGCTTCCAAAAAAGGCTCCTGTCCAAAAGGGAAGATAATCTCCAGAAACTGTGCAATTAAGCTGAATACTGGGAGCCCAGTCGAGAGAGAGAAGTGATTTCTGGGGATCACCTCTGCTGAGTCTGACTGCAACCCCAAGAAAGCACACTTCAGGTACAAAATTCATCTGAAAGGAAGAGTGCCCGTCCCCTCCCCCAAGAAAGCTCTGAGTTTCTTGCTTTTCTGCTTCCTTTCTTTTTATTCTCCTCTTTTGCTACTGCAAGTTTTATACAGACAAGCAGTGAACTGTGGACCTCTTGTCTCACCCCACAGAAGAGTGCTATGGGAAGTGAGGTATGCTCCCTCTGAGCACACCGGTGTGACTCTGAAAACTCTATTGCTAGGCAGAAAAACTGAACTAAAGTTTTCCCCACCATTTTGAACTTACTGTAACGCTTTCCCCCTTATCTGACAAACAAGAAGCCTAACCCATTGAGACTGAGGGAGGAGGTCCCTGAGTAGTGCCCCCACCCCCACCTGCCTGAACAAGCACCCCACCGGGAAAAGACTACAGGGGGGGGCCATGGTGAGCCTCCCTCCCCTCCACCCAGGGAAGCCACAGGTGAGTGCCTGGCCCTGCGCCCAGAGCTTGCTGGGTTTCCACAGGCCTGCCATCCACTAGCAACTCTGACGGTGACCGCCAGGCCTCCACAGGTCTGCCCCAGACCAGGAACTCCTCCCCTAGCGACCATGCAGGCCTCTGCCTGGCACCCACAGGATGCCCGCAGGCCAGCCCCTTGCCACTAAATCCCCTGGCAACTGTGTGGCTCTGCGCCCAAGCTCGCAGGGCTTCTGCAGGCCTGTCTTCTGCCAAGAACTCTGCCTGCAACCACCAGGCCTCTGCAGGGCGGCCTACGGCCAGAAACGCTCCCGGCAACTGCCTGGCCCTACGCCCATGCTCGCCGGCCTTCCGCAGGTACGCTGTATGCTAGAGACTCTGCCGGCGACCGCCAGGCCTCCGCAGGTCTGCCCCAAGCCAGGAACTCCCCCGGCGACCATGCAGGCCTCTGACTGGCACCTACAGGGCCCCCGCAGGTCCGCCCCTGGTCAGGGACAGTACCAGTGACCGTGCGGGCCTCCACCTGGCACCCACGGGGCTTCTGCAGGCCAGTCTTCTGACAGGGACTTCGCTGGTGACTTCCAGGCTTCTGCAGGCCTGCCCCTAGCCAGGAACTCCCCCGGCGACCGCCTGGCCCTGCATTCCACACCTACCAGGCTTCTGTAGGTCTGCTTTCTGCCAGGGACTCTGCTCATGACCACCAGGCCCCTGGACAGGGTCACTCCCAGCAACTGCGTGGACCTCTGCCTGACACCTACAGGGCCTCCACAGGTCAGCCTTCTTCCAGGGACCCCACCAGTGAGTACCAGGCCTCTCTGCAGGCCCACCACCAGCCAAAAGCTTCCCAGACAACTGCACAGCCCTGCACCCACCACTTGCAGGGCCAGATGCAATGGTGAAAAACAACCATGGGGCAGAAACAATGGAAAAACTCTGGCAAAACAAATAATCAGAGTAGACCAACCCCTCCAAGTAACAAAAAGGCAGATGCAGCACAAGATCTCCTGCCTAAGCACATGGCTGAGATGTCTGAAATCAAATTCAGAATCTGGATTGCAAATAAGATCACTGGAACAGAGGAAAAGATGGAATTAGAATTTCAAGCAGCAATTCAAAAGATGACCCAAAAGATATCTCAAGAATTCAACGAATTCAAAGATAAAATAACCAAAGATTTTGACACATTGAGACAAGAAGTTGCAGCCCTTAAAGATCTGAGAAATTCAGTAGAATCCTTCAATAACAGAATGGAGCAAGCAGAAGAAAGGATTTCTGACATGGAAGACAAAGCTTTCAAACGCTCTCAAAACTCCAAAGAGCAAGAGAAAAGGAAGGCAAAAACAGATCTCTCTCTGAGAGAGATCTTGGATAACTCGAAGAAAACCAATATTCGCCTCATAGGGATCCCGGAAAGCGATGAAGCAGCTTCACAAGACACAGAATCCCTTATTCATGAGATTATGAAAGAGAACTTTCCAGACATGCCAACAGATTCTGAAATTCAGATAGCAGACAATTTCAGAACCCCAGCATGACTCAACCTGAATAAAATATCCCTCAGGCACATCCTAATTAAGTTCACTAAAGTAAATATGAAGGAGAAAATTTTGAAAGCAACCAGACACAGGAAATTGATAACCTACAAGGGGAAGAATATTAAAATAACTGCAGATCTCCCTGATCAAAATTTCAAGCGAAAAGGGAATGGACATTGGCTTTTAATCTCCTAAAACAAAATAACTTTCAACCCAGGATCTTGTATCCAGCCAAACTGAGCTTCATTTATGATGGAGAAATTAAATACTTTAATAACATCCACATGTTAAAGAAATTTGCCATGACTAAATGAGCTCTCCAGAATATTCTCAGACCTACTCTCCATAACAACCAGCGTAATCCTCCAACACAAAAGTAAACTCATCCAGAAACTTTTTATCAAGTCCAACTCACACAGCGAAAAAAGGATTAAAAATGTCCACTACATCTTCTCAAGATTTATCATTAGTTTCATTTAATGTGAATAGTTTAAACTGTCCTCTAAAGAGGCATAGATTGGCTGACTGGATACAAAAACTCAAGCCAGATATCTGCTGCATACGAGAATCACATCTAACCTTAAAAGAAAAATTTAGACTCAAGGTGAAGGGATGGTCATCTATATTCCAGGCAAATGGAAAACAGAAAAAAGCAGGCATTGCAATCATATTTGCAGATACAATAGGCTTTAAACCAACCAAAGTAAGGAAGGATAAAAATGGACATTTCATATTTGTTAAAGGTACTACTCAATATGATGAGATTTCAATTATTAATATGTATGCACCCAACAAGAATGTACCTAAATTTATAAGAAAAAATCTAATAGACATGAGTAACTTGATTTCCTCCAGCTCCATAGTAGTTGGAGATTTTAATACTCCTTTACCACTGTTGGATAGATCCTCTAAGAAGAAGCTAAGTAAGAAATTTTAGATTTAAACTTAACCATTCAACATCTGGATTTAACAGACATCTAAAGAACATTTCATCCTAAAAAAAATTGAATGCACGTTCTTCTCATCAGCCCATGGAACATACTCCAAATTTGATCACATCTTAGGCCACAAGTCTAACCTCAGCAAATTTAAAAGAATAGTAATTATTCCTCGCATCTTCTCGGACCACCAAGGAATAAAAGCTGAACTCAATAATAACAGGAATCTGCAAACTCATACAAAAACATGGAAGCTAAATAACCTTATACTGAAGGATAGACGGATCATACACTAGATTAAGAAGGAAATTATCAAATTTTTGGAACAAAATGACAATGAAGACACGAATTATCAGAACCTATGGGATACAGCAAAGGCAGTCCTAAGAGGGAAATTTATAGCACTGCAAGTCTTCCTCAAGAGAAAGGAAAAAGAGGAAGATAACAACTTAATGGGACATCTCAAGCAACTGGAGAAGGAAGAACTTTCCAACCCTAAACCCAGCAGACGAAAAGAAATAACCAAAATTAGAGCAGAATTAAATGAAATTGAAAACAAATGAATTATAGAACAGATCAATAAATCCAAAAGGTGGTTTTCTGAAAAGGTCAATAAGATAGATAAACCTTTGGCTAACTTAACCAGGAAAAAAAGAGTAAAATCGCTAATTTCTTCAACCAGAAATGGTAAAGACGAAATAACAACAGATCCCTCAGAAATCAAAAAAGTCCTCAATGAATACTACAAAAAACTGTACTCTCAGAAATATGAAAATCTGGATGAAATTGACCAATACTTGGAAGCATGCCACCTACCAAGACATAGCCAGAACCAAACGGAAATGTTAAACAGGCCTATATCAAGTTCTGAAATAGCCTCAACAATACAAAATCTCCCAAAAAGAAAAGACCAGGACCAGATGGGTTCACGTCAGAATTCTACCAAACCTTTAAAGAGGAACTAGTACCGGCCAAGATGGCAGTCTGTAGCCTGCTTTCTGCAGACGCTCCTGTCCAGAAGGAGAGTTAAAGGACAGAAATTTAGCAAGAAAGCCAAC
>CAUYON010035074.1:0-39102 GCA_963573935.1 Arctocebus calabarensis
CTGAAGGAATCATAATATACAGTTAAGTCTCAGGATACAAAATCAGTAAGCTTTATATATGCCAATAAATACCAATATGAGAAGGTAATCAAGAACCCAATTCCCTGCACAGTAGGTTCAAAGAAAATAAAATACATAGGATCATTGAGGTCTTTCACCTCCTTTGTTACATATATTCCTAGGTATTTTATTTTCTTTGAACCTAGTTTGAAGCCGAAGAAAAGAAATATCAGGCGATGTTAAAAAATGGAAGAAAATTCCATGCAGAAGGCTAGGAAGAATAAAAATGATCAAAATGCGTGTGCTTCCTATGGCTATCTATACACTGAAAGGAATCCTCATTAAAATACCAACATCATACTTTTGAAGATTTGGAAAAAGCAATACTTCATTTTTTGTGGAACCAGAAAAAATATCTGAATAGCCAAGGCAATTCTTAGTCATAAAATTAAAGAAAAGGATATCAGTCTACCTTACTTTAGGGTTGCTACGAGGCCACAGTGATCAAAACAGCATGGTTCATTCACGTGTGAACATATATTTTTCTCTCCTAGAAAGAGAAAGATACAGTAAGTCTTCTTGATGCATTTTTAAAGTAGAGTCTTGAAAGATATCTATAATTTCATGTTTATAGCAGTATTATTCATAATACCCAAAAAATAAAAGTCAGGGACAATAATAGGTACAAGGAGAAAAATATATAGTATATTCATACAATATTAATGAAATTTGGGCGGTGCCTGTGACTCAAGGGAGTAGGATCCTGGCCCCATATGCTGGAGTTGGCAGGTTCAAACCCAGCCCCAGACAGAAACTGCAAAAAAACTGCTTAAAAAATTACTAAAACTTAAAAAGGAATAGATGTGTGACATTTTCTTCAACACTGTGTTAATTGCATTAGAAAACATATTGTGCATTAATTTCACTAATACATAATTCCTACGGTATGAAATTTATTATATAAACTTTCATAGACAGATGGTACTTGCAAAGGTCTGGGAAATAGAGAAATAAGAAATTATGTTTTAACAGGAGAGAAACATAATTTGATTTAGAATTACCAATAAGTTTTAAGAATTGTTGATAGTAATGATTTTATAACACTATATATGTTTTTATTGTCATTACAAACTTAAATACATAATAGTAAGCATTTCTTATTTTAGTATTTAAATAAAAAATAAATGTCTCTGAGATAGGTTATCTATAACCTCTCTGATCATGGATAACTGACTTTCCCTTTGTCATGTGTCTTCTTAATTTTTAAGACAGAGTCTTATTTTGTTGCCCTGGTTGGAGTATCATGATATCATACCTCAAGGCAACTGCAGTCTCTTCTTGGACTTAAGCAATCCTTTTGCCTCAGCCTCTGAAGTAGCCTGCAATATAGGCACCCACTACAATGCCAGGCTATTTTCAGAGATGGGATCCTGCTTTTGCTAGGGTGGTCTTAAACTTTCCCGCTCAGGAGATCCTTCCAACTTGGTCTCCGAGAATTCTAGGATCATAGGCATGAACCACCACACTCCAGCCCTGTTTCTTAAATTCCATGTGGGCAATAGCCAAAGTTGTTTTATTAAAACTTAAAATATATTTTGTAACTTAATTGTGGATTGTACATCTTCCTGTTGCATGACTATTCTGCTCCCACCTGTTCAGGGCTACTTTGCATAACCTGAGATCTATGAATCAATGTATGTGCTACACTTTTTTGGGGACACCAATGACCCTTGGGTCAATCTTGACACTTGCTACTCTGTCTGAAATAATTTACTTCTAAAACAAACAGAGGTTCTCATTTACTACCTCTTTTTAAAAGTACAAATTAACATAATTAAAAACGGATAATGTTACCGATAAAAATGATCAAGAATATAATGAAAACACATAGAGAACCATTCAATAGAAATCACTATTGAAAAAAATCAATCTGAACCTATGTACTGTGGACATATAAAAATATAAAGAATTGACTCTCTGATCCAAATACTAACCAGGACCAACCCTGCTTAGCTTCTGAGATCACACATCATGATTTCAAGACCTGGAAAAAATAATATCTCATTTTGCATAGAACAAAACAAAATGCCATGTAGCCAAGTCATTTCTTAGTAATAAAAACAAACCTGGGGACATCAGCCTTCCAGATGATAGGCAGTACTACAAGACCATAGTGATCAAAACAGCATGATATTGCAAAAAACATACAGACATAGACATTTAGATCCCAAATATAACCAGGAGATGAAACAAACAACTTCACAGAACTCAAGTAGAGCTACTTTTAATGCTGCAATCCTTTACTGGGCATCTCCACAGAAGGAAAAAAAATAATTTTAGCACAAGGACACTTGCACTATCCTGTATCACAGCTCAATTTACAATTTCCAATAAGTGGAAACAACTTAAATGCCTACCAACACAGGAATGGAGTAATAAGCTGTGGTATATGTACACCATAGAATACTCTTCTTCCACTAGAAAAAGATGTAGTCTTTGCACTGTCTATGTTAACCTGGGTGGATGTGGAACATATTGTTCTTAAGAAAGCCTAAGAAGAATGGAGAAATAAAAATCCTATGTACTCAATTCTGATGTGAGTACAATTAAGGTCCTAGTATATGGTGGCGATGTGTGATCGGGAGAGCTGAGAAAGGGAAGGAGGAAAGAGGTGGGAGTCAACGCATATGGTACACCTTTTGAGGGTGGGACACAAATATAAGACAGTCCTTAGCTAACAAAAGCAATCATTCAAACTGGTTCTGTGTACTCTCAATGACTTCCAGAAAATAAATAAACCAGAAAAAAGAATTTACCCTCATTCTTCTTTAAAGGTAAAATAAATTTACCTTTAAGACATGAAACAAAAACAATTCCAGAAGAAAACATGGGAAAATTGTTAACACCATTGGGCTGAAAAAAATTTCAAGAAGAATACCCCATTGGCAATTGCACCAATATCAAATATAAATGAATGGGAAATGATAAATTTAAAGTCTGCTGCATACATATATGCAGATTTTTAGTTTATCATTGAATACAATTGTCTTAACACTGTGATTAAGGAAATGAGTGAAAGCTATGTTAATTAGTAGGAAGTAAGCACTGCAATTTATACAAATAGTTAAAACATTGAATCCACAAATTCATAAATGTATTCATGTTCTATGTACATATGACTTAAGAAAACTCTGTTGCATAAATGAGGGAACAAAAATTGAAGCAAAAAACCTTCAGAACAAGAGAAGATATTTATGTATCATGAATCTCAAAAAACACTCGTAACTAGAATCTAGAGAGAGCTCAAATTAATCAACAAGCAAAGGGCAAACAATCCTATGTATAAATGGTCAGTAGAAATGAGCAGAAACGTCTATGAATTAAGACAGACAAATTGCCAACAAACACATGAAAACATGCTCTTCATCCTTAATCATCAGAGAAAGGCAAGTTCATGACCACTCTGAGATGTTATCTAATCCTGTCAGAGTAACCCACATCACAAAAGCCTAAGTCTGAATCTGCAGATGCTGGCATTCATGTGGACAGAATAGAAAATTTTCACACTGGTGGTGAAATTGTACACTATTATGGCCTTTATGAAGTAAATGTATAGAGAATCCTAACTAAAAATAGACTTTCTAGTTCTACAGTGATGTTCTTAAAGGTGACCATTCTGCAAATAGGAGTTAATTAGAGGAAGGAGAGGAATCATTCTAATCAAATTAAGGAAGTCTGGAGTGGCTGTTCTCTTTTAATTATTTAAAAATTCTTTCTTGGAGGAATTCTAGGAAGAAGGCTGACTAGTAGCAAGTCTTTGCAGATGTCCCGGGAAATAAAGTGTGAAAAGCTTCATGTACCATCAGGAGGAAAGGGGGGCAGGGTGGGGGAAGATGGGTAGAAGGAGAATAATCAGTGTGATCGCATCTACTGTAAATCTTACAAGAGTACATGTGAAATGTACCCAATGTACACAATAACTAAGAAAATGTGGTGAAAGATATTTAAACCAGTTTGTTGTTACTGTTTCTAATTGTGTAGAAAACAAGCACATTGTACCCCATCATGGCATTAATGTACACAGCTATAATTTAATTTTTAAAAAGAAAAGGAATGACAAGCTAACCCACTGAGAAGGCACATCTGCTAGAATAGCAGGAGCTGAAGTGGCCAGATCTAGCTCACTAAATAGAGCCAAAGATAACTGATGAAACCCAGGGCATAGTGGCAACCCAGGCCAATGCTGCCATATGCTTCACATGGATGTCATCACTGCCTGTCTGTGTTTGTGTGTATCTCTAGTATCCAAGTGTCAAAAGATGGGCATTAGAACCTTAGTGTTCAAGCTTAGCAAGCTCTGAGCTAAGAAAAAGTGGCTGAGATGTAGGAAGGAAGAAAAGAAAAAACAGGAGGAAAAATAAATAGAGAGTAAGTGAGAAAGCTAAAGAGAGGAAAATAGAAAGAGCAAAAGTTCATTCCAGATTCTTTAGGAGTTTATTAAGAATCATGGATGTCTGTTCACCTGAATGTGTGCTATGTGTGGAGAAAGAAAAATAAGTGACAAAAAAAGATAAAACTAAAGAATAAGTCATTAAGAAACAAGAAAATACAATACCCTGTAGTAGCAACAAGCAAGGAAGGTTACCAAAAAGGTTTGTAGATGAAAACTAGAGGAGGAAAAAGGCAGTTGTACATTGCCTCTGCTTGGGGAGGAAGGATACTGGCCTGGTGGTGAGCCCTAGCAATGAGGCAGTCTTCAAACTCAAGGTTGTCCCAGAAACACTGGGGCTGCCCTTTAAATCCATGCAGTCTCGAAAGGTGCCTCTAAATCTCTAACTCTCGAGGGGCAGAGCAAGATGGCTGACTGGAAGAAGTTTCCATAGAAGGCTCCTGTCCAAAAGGGAAGATAACCTCCAGAAACTGTGCAATTAACCTGAATACTAGGAGCCCAGCCAAGAGAGAGGAGTAATTTCTGCAGGTCACCCCTGCTGCAACTGGCTGCGACCCCAAGAAAGCAAGCTTCAGGTACAAAATTCTTCTGAAAGGAAGAGTGTCTGTCCCCTCCCCAAAGAAAGCTATGAGTTTCTATCTTTTCTCTTTCCTTTCTTTTTTTTTCCCCCTCTATTGCTCCTGCGGGTTTTCTACAAACAAGCAGTGAACTGTGGAACTCTTGTCTCACCCCACGGAAGAGTGGGAAGTGAGGTGTGCTTCCCCTGAACAACTTGGTGTGACTCTTAAAACTCTATTGCTAGGCAGAAAAACTGAATTAAAGTTTTCCCCAACATTCTGAAATTACTGTGCACCCTTCTCCCCTTACCTGACAAACCAGAAGCCTTATCCCTGCTAAGAATGAGGGAGGAGGTCCCTGAGCAGCACCCTCACCCCTGCCTGCTGAAACAAGCATCCCACGGGGAAAAGACTTGGGGGGGGCATGGCGATCCTCCTCCCCCTCTGGCCAGGGAAGTCGTGGGCGAGTGCCCGGCCCTGTGCCCCATGCTTGCCCGGCTTCTGCAGACCTGCCGTCTGCCAGAAACTCTGACAGCGACTGCCAGACCTCCTCTGCAGGTCTGCCCCTGGCCAGGAACTCCTTCCCCGGCGACTGCCTGGCCCTGCGCCCGTGCTTGCAGGGTTTCTGCATGTCCTCCATCTGCTAGAGACTGCTGGTGACCACCAGGCCTCTGTAGCTCTACCCTCAGCCAATATCTCCCCCAGGGACCACACAGGCCTTCACCTGGCACCCACAGGGCTCCTGCAAGCCTGCTCCTGTCCAGTAAATTCTCTGGTGACCATGCGGTCTGCACCCAAGCCCGCAGGGCTTCTGCAAGCCTGCCTTCTGTCAGTAAGTCCAACTGCAACCGCCAGATCTTTGCAGGCCCATCTTGGGCAAGGAACTCCCCTGGCAACCACCTGGCCCCATGTCCCGTGCTTGCAGGGTTTCCACAGGCCCACTGTCTGCTACAAACTCTGCTGGCAACTGTCAGGCCTCCTCAAATTTGTCCCAGCCAGGAACACCACAGACGATTGCATGAACCTCCTCCTGACACCCGCAGGGACCCCACAGGCCGGTCCCTGGCCAAAGACAGACCCGGTGACCACGTGGGCCTCCACCTGGCAGCCATGGGGTCTTTGAAGGCCAGCCTTCTGCCAGGGACTCCACCGGTGACCGCCGGACCTCTGTAACTAGCCCCCATCCAGGAACTCCCCAGCAACTCCCTGACCCTGCATCCCACGCTTGTCAGGCTTCTGTAGGTCTACTTTCTGCCAGGGACTATACTCGTGACCACCTGGCCCTGGGCCAGGGTCACTCCTGGCTACTATGTGGGGCTCTGCCAATGGGGCCTCTGCAGGCGACCCTTCTTTCAGTGACCCCTGGAGCAAATGCCAGAGCTCTCAGCAGGCCCACCGCCAGCCAAAAACTTCCCAGACAACCGCTCGGCCCTGTGCCCACCACTTAAAGGGCCAGATGCAATGCTGAAAAACATTCATGGGGCGAAATCCACAGAAACTCTGGCAATAAGAATAAGCCTTCCAAGTAATGACAAGGCAGACACAGCACAAGATCTCCTGCATAGGAAAATGGCTGAGATGTCTGAAATCGAATTCAGAATCTGGACTGCAAATAAGATTAGTGGAATGGAGGAAAAGAAGGAATTAGAATTTCAAGCAGTAATTCAAAAGATGACCCAAAAGATGTCTCAAGAATTCAACAAATTCAAAGACAAAATGACCAAAGATTTTGACACATTGAGAAGAAGTTTCAGCCCTTAAAGATCTGAGAAATTCAGTAGAATCCCTCAGTAACAGAATGGAGCAAGCAGAAGAAAGGATTTCTGACATAGAAGACAAAGCTTACAAAGGCAAGAGCAAGAGCTTTTCAAACCTCTAACGAGCAAGAGAAATGGAAGGCAAAACCAGATCACTCAGAGAACTCTTGGATAACTCAAAGAAAACCAATATTCTCCTCATAGGGATCCCCAAAACAATGAAGCAGCTTCACAAGACACATAATCTCTTATTCATGAGATTATGAAAGAGAACTTTCCAGACATGCCAAGAGATTCTGAAATTCAGATAGCAGACAGACAGAACCCTACAATGATTCAACCTGAATAAGACATCCCCAAGGCACATCATAATTAAGTTCACTAAAGTTAATATGAAGGAGAAAATTTTGAAAGCAACCAGATGCAAGAAATTGATAACCTACAAAGGAAAAAAATATTAGAATAACTGCAGATCTCTCTGATGAAACGTTTCAAGCAAGAAGAGATTGGTCATCAGATTTAATCTCCTAAAACAAAATAACTTTCAACTCAGGATCTTGTATCCAGCCAAACATTTATGATGGAGAAATTAAATACTTTAATGACCTCCACATGATGAAGAAATTTTCTATAACCAAACCAGAATTCCAGGATATTCTCAGACCTATCCTCCATAATGAACAGCTTAATCCTCCAATGCAAAAGTAAACTCATCCAGAAATGGTTTATCAAATTCCAACTTCTGCAACTATGAAATGATTAAAAATATTCACTAGATTTTCTAAAGATTTATCAATATTTTCAATTAATGTGAATGGTTTAAATTGTCCTCTAAAGAGGCATAGATTGGATGACCAGATACAAAAACTCAGGTCATATATCTTCTGCATAGAAAAATTTTATCTTCGTTAGTGGTGAAAGGTGTGGGTTCAATTTCAGTCTTCTACTCATTGCCAGCCAGGTTTCCCAGCACCATTTGTTAAATAGGGAGTCTTCTCCCCACTGAATGTTTTTAATTGGCTTGTCAAATATCAAATAGTGGTAAGCAGTTGGGTTTATCTCTTTGTTCTTTATTCTGTTCCAAACATCTACCTCTCTGTTTGTGTGCCAGTACCATGCTGTTTTGATCATTATCGATTTATAGTACAGTATCAGGTCTGGTAGCATGATCCCTCCTGCTTTGTTTTTATTTGTAAGTAATGTCTTGGCTATTTGAGTTTTTTTCTGATTTCATATAAAATGAAGCAATATTTTTCCAAGGTCCTTAAAATATGACAATGGAGCTTTAATAGGCATTGCATTAAAATTGTATATTGCTTAGGGAAGTATGGACATTTTAACAATATTGATTCTTCCCAACCATGAGCATGGTATGTTTTTCCATTTGTTGATATGGTCAGGGATTTCTTTTCTTAGATTTTCATAGTTCTCTTTATAGAGATCTTTCACTTCCTTTGTTAGGTAGACTCCCAAATAGTTCATCTTCTTTGGTGCTACTGTGAAAGGAATGGAATCTTTGACTATTTTTTTGGCTTTGTTGTTATTAGTGTATATAAAGGCTACTGATTTATGAGTGTTGATTTTGTAGCCTGATAACTTGCTGTGTTCCTTGATCACTTCTAAGAGCTTCACAGTAGAAACTCTGGTGTTTTCCGGATACACAATCATATCGTCTGCGAAGAGTGAAAGTTTGATGTCTTCTGCTCCTATGTGGATACCCTTTATTGCCTTTTCTTCCCTAATTCCAATGGTTAAAACTTCCATTACAGTGTTAAAGAGCAATGGAGACAATGGGCAACCACTAACAAAGATAGACTCACAATGGATTAAAGATTTAAATTTAAGACATGAAACTACAAAAATACTAGAAGAAAGTGCGGGGAACACTCTTGAAAGCATTGGTCTGGGTGAATACTTCATGAGGAGGACCCCAAAGCAATGGAAGCAGTATTAAAAATACACTACTGGGATCTGATGAAACTAAAAAGCTTCTGCAATGCCAAGAACACTGTAAGTATCGTTAGCAGACAGCCCTCAGAATGGGAAAGAATATTTGCAAGTTATGCCTCCGACAAAGACTTAATAACCAGAACACACAGAGAACACCAACGCATTTGCAAGAAAAGAACAAGAGATCCCATCTCAGGATGGGCAAAAATCTGAAAAGAAGCTTATCTAAAGAAGACAGGCACACGGCCTTCATACACATAAAGAAATGTTCATTATCCTTAATCATCAGAGAAAAGCAAATCAAAACTACCCTGAGCTATCATCTAACTCCAGTAAGATTAGCCCACATGATGAAATCCCCAAACCAGAGATGATGGTGTGGATGTGGAGAAAAGGGAACACTTCTACTTTGCTGGTGGGAATGCAAACTAATATATCCATTTTGGAAAGACGTTTGGAGAATACTCAAAGATCTAAAAATAGACTTGCCATTTGACCCTATAATTCCTTTACTTGGTATATACCCAGATGACCAAAAATCACATTACAACAAAGATGTCTGTACCAGATTGTTTATTGCAGCCCAATTCATAATTGCTAAGTCATGGAAGAAGCCCAAGTGCCCATCGATACACGAATGGATTAATAAATTGTGGTACAGATATACCATGGAATATTATGCAGCCTTAAAGAAAGATGGTGACTTTTCCTCTTTCATATTTACATGGATGGAGCTGGAACACATTCTCCTTAGCAAAGTATCTCAAGAATGGAAGAAAAAGTAGCCAATGTATACAGCCCTACTATGAAGCAAATTTATAGCTTTCATGTGAAGGCTACAAGCCAATTATAGCACAAGAAGACAGGGAAAGGGAGGGAAGGGGAGGGGGAGGGTGGTTGGACAGAGGGTAAAGGGTGGGATCACACTTGAGGTCCATCTTGGAAGGGTCAGGTGAAACCTACTAAATGCAGAACACAAATGTTTTCACACAATAAACGAGAAAATCCCATGAAGGTTATGTAGAACAGGTGGATGAAAATATTTCAGATTGTATATGAAGCCCGCACACTGTGCCCCATGATTGAACTAACGTACACAGCTATGATTCAATAAAAAAAAAGAAAAAAGAAAGAGCAAGTTAAATATTTATACAGCAACTCTTTCCATATGAACAAATACATTTTTAAGCATCCAAATGGGACATGGTAGGTAACAGCCTCCTTCAAAGACAGCCGGTCGAATGTATCTGCTACAGTAAAATATTTGGGGTTTGGGGAGGGTACTTTGGGTTTGAATATTTCTTAGAGTCTGCCAAGATAACACCTGTCTTAGAAATGTCTCTGTCAGAGTAGTCACTAAAATATTCTAGGGGAAAGGCTGAGCCCTGCAGTTCTGAATTGCAAAGCGCCAGGACGGGATCCATCTAAGAGGTGGCTCTGAGAAGCGCCTTGGTTCACTGTCTCACCAGAGAAGACGGAGGAGATGTCGCCCTTTTCAAAGATAGCTGGAAAATGACAACGGGGGTCACAAAAGAACAAACAAAATTAGCTTCATAGTAGGGCTGAGTATATTGGATAGCTTTCATATGAAGGCTAAAACCCAGTTATAGCACAAGAAATGGGGAAAGGGGCAAGGGAGGGGAGGAGAGGGGGGAGGCTGGGTAGAGGGAGGGTGATTGGTGGGATCACATTTACGGTGCATCTTAGAAGGGTACAAGTGAAAATTACTAAATGCAGAATATAAATGTCTTCATATAGTGATTAAAAGGCCATGAAGGCTATGTTAAATAGTTCGATGAAAATATTTCAGATTATATATGAAGTCAGCACACTGTGCCCCATGATTGCACCAAGGTACACAATTATGATTTAATGAAAGTAAAAATTAAAAAAAAGAACAAAATTATTTGAAAAAAAAAAAAGAATATAGGTAAACCAAATGCTCCTATATTTTAAAAAGGCTTTCTATGAAACTAGTCCTGTTTATTAGTGGTGAAATACAAACCCTGTTATCAAGAATCTTAAGGAAATGGATTGCTGTTAAGTGATACTTCAGAATCCCCCCCTAGCAAAGCTACTGCACCATCACAGGAAGATAAGCGGAAAATCTTTGCCTCCAATAAAGGAGACCTTTGCTGGAAGCACTGTGAACTGTTCAGTGGCAGTTCTAATGCGAGTGATTCAAAATATTGCCCTGGAATGTCTCAGTTAACCAGTGGTACCCAGAGTCTTTACAAATGAAGACAAAGACCAAGACTTGGTCAGTGGGGGTGTGTGTGTGAAAGAAGGTGATTAGCCTCTGAACATGTGGTCTGAAAGGTTCAATTTTCACACGCATTAATGTCACACGTGGTCATCTACAGTATTAGGGGCTGTGATCATTTCTGCCTGGCTCCATGTTGAGAAAAACAGCAAAAATCTAAGTGTAATGTCACCCTGATCTTCCCAGCCTCCCCTCTGCTCTCCTCTATCTCTGGCCCTCTACCTGTCAAAATGCCGAGCAACTGATAACCACCTGGAATAGGTCACGCACTCAGATTTGGCTTCTTAGAATGTTGCATTTTTGAGTCCTGGGATTCTTTTTTTTTTCAAGAGAAAAATGATAGCTGGGCATTGTGGTGGGCTCCTGTAGTCCCAGCTACTTAGGAGGCTGAGGCAAGAGAATTGCTTAAGCTCAAGAGTTGGAGGTTGCTGTGAGCTGTGATGCCACAGCACTCTACCCAGGGTGACATAGTGAGACTCTGTCTCAAAAAAGAGAGAAAAAAGAATTAAAAAAAAAATGTAGACAATATCCTTAATATCCTCAAGGAACCTGGAATCTGATGTGGAAAAAAAAAAAAACCCACCCATCAAGGAGAAGAAAATGGTATATGAGTCATTATGAAAGTTTTGAGATACACAAAAGTCAAGAAATGTAAAATCCCCAGGGACAGAAACAGACGAAGCCCTCCCAGCAACACTGATAAGCTGAGTTAGCTGAAATTTGCACAGGTGAATCAGAAAAGATGGAGTTGGCTGTGTTTCTTGGAAGTTATGGAATAATGGGGCATAACTCAGTCTGTCTTAAAACTTTTGTAGTGACCCACAATGTACAACATTGTGTCAGACGAAGATTACTAAATCAAATCCTCACGTAACTCACAGTCTTTCTTTAGAAGCAGCAACAATTATAATCCAAAGCAAGGCACACACAAAGATCGGCCAAAGGCACATTCTAGCAGATCCTGTTTGGAAGTCAGAGCATGATTTTGTCACTTGGTCAAGGCCAGGACCAGGGTGAGGCGGGCATGTACTTCCTACCTTGTCACAAGTTCTTGTCTAAAAATCATTTGACCTCTGGGTTGGATCAACACCCATCGCCCTGTACTGAGTCTCTGGCAAATAAACCAGTCCACATGTCAGCAATCCCCGTCCTCACTGTCTGCAATAAGCCCAGCTTCCCTGGGCCAAGTGCTTGGTCTGCAGGCCCTCTGAGCCACAGTATCCTCGCATTCGATGATTTAACAACACACTCCTAGCTCGCATCCCGGTTTACACCTAAGTTCTCTTCCAAGATTGCCTCTACCTCGTCTCCATTACCACCAACCCTGGGTTCCATCCCTTGAAGACGGGACTCGACTCCTCCGCCCTCAATTTAGAACAAGTACCCCACCACAGTGTGAGTTCCAGCATCCCTGCCTGCAGGGTCCCGAGACTCTGGCTCTTCCCTCTCTCTGCCCACTTCTACGATCCCCACACCACCCAGTTCAAACTCAGTACAAACAAGAGCACAGATCAGGCCCAAACACCACTGTACAATTGGGCCCTCTGGCCAACCCCTGACATGAGACCTTCAACTGCCTTGCTTTTTTAGCTTAACTCGTTCTTGCATGCTCAAAACACTGTTGCTGAAGTCTTTCCATGCCTTGTGTTCAAGTCTGCTCAGATCATAAGAATTAGACAGTCGATTCCCAAAACTCTGTCATCTGCATGTTATGGTCTTCAATGTTGGTAGCCAAGCAAAGGGGTCTCTTTGGTTCTCTTAGGGAGAAAAAAATGTAGTAGAATTGATGAGCTTGGGGATGCCTCTCAGTTGTCACTCCTTCCAAGGAAACACGTTCTGTCAAACAGATTTAGGCTAATTCCAAGGAAGTAGTGCAAGCCATATATATAGTTTATTCAGCTTTACTCTTTTAAGAAAACGCCAGTAAATTCTTCAACGGCCTCTGGTCCGCTTAGTATGGTAGAACTCAAACGTGAGAGTAGCAACTTGAACACAAGGTGGTGCTAAGGGGTAAAAAATTAACTGTGGGTTCTTTTCCCCCAAAGGTTATGTCCCATCCCTCAAGGTCTTCAGGGCACTGACTAGTCTACAAATCATTTTTATATACGCTGTCTTGTTTATTCCTCAGAACTCAGAGGAAAAGAAGCTAGCCCCATATTTTTCTAGTATAAATGAGGGGAAAAGATTTCGATGGGTTAAATGACTTGTCCAAGGTAATGTAGCTCTGACTGGGTCTTCCAAGTTTAGATGTAATGCTCGTTTTTTACTCTCCTACCCAAGTTGGTCTCTTTTTTATGTTAAAAAAAAATTCTCAGGTGGGCTTCCTTCAACCACATCTGCCAGTTTAGGAAGTTCTGAATGTGCCAATGCAACTTCATAGCATGTCCCTAACTTACATCACTACACCAGAAATTCTTGGTGAACTTCTCTGGTCTAATTCCAGAGTAGAAAAAGTAACACAAAAACAATTTGATTGTTGTTGTTTTTTTTCTTTTTTGTCCATAGGAAAAAAGATCAGATCTGATGACATTTGGAACAGAGGGTCTTGAGACCTGCTAATGGATAGCCACGTGCCAGGAAGTCAGACCAACCTCCTCGGAATGAAAATCAAGATTCAGTATGATTCCCAGTATGATTACCTATCAGTAGACTTAAAATGCCTAATACATCTGGGTGCATTAGTTTCCTGGAGCTGCTGTAACAAACACACACAAACGTGGCTGTTTCAAGCAACAGAAACTTAATCATCTGATAGTTCTGGAAGCACAAAATCCGAAATAAAGGTGTTGGCAGGATCGGTTCTTTCTGGAGGCTTTGAGGGACTCTTCCCCCTTCCGGCGGGTCTAGACGTCTTTGGCTCATATGTTTGCCATCCTCATCTCCACCTGTCTTCATGTGGCTCTCTCCTATATGAGTGTCTCAAATCTCTCTTGTTATGTTATAAACACACTAATCACTGAATTCAGGACCCTCCCTAAATCGAGGATGATTTTATCTCTCGATCCTTAACTAATTACATCGGCAAAGATCCTTTTCCCAAATAAGGTCACATTTTGAGGCTCTAGGTGGATGTTAAATTGGGGGAGATGCTATTCAATTCCAAACATCCACATGTTTCCTTTCCATGAACTAATTCTCCACCTTAAGCTGAAGCCCACGTTCTCTCCCCTGCACTTGAAAAAAGCTGAAGGACAATGGTCAGTGTCATCCCTAAAAGGGTTTCTCATCTGCCTCCCTTGAGATACTTTGTGAGTGCTTCCTCTCCTGGGACAAGGCCAGCCATCTTCACCTTCATTTTATCTAAATAGAAACTTTCCTGTTCATTCAGGTCATTCCATAGAATCATTGTCCACTGTCTTCTCTTTGCTTGGATGCCACAGTACTTATTCAACTGCCACATAAAGACAGAGAATGTCCTTTAATACTGAGAGGACCCTGATGAGTTTCATCTGTGTGATATGTACCCATTCTGAGTTAGGATTTCCTTGTATATTTCATCGCCTAAGAACCCTCTTCGTTAAGACAGGACTCACAAATCATGTTCACAGCAACAGGCTGCTGGGTTACATGCCTTAGAATTTCCCAGGAATGAGCCTTGAACAGGACAAACCCTTCCTTTTGGTGAGAAATGCAAATTGAAGGAATTTTAAATTTTTTTGAAAGGACATTGATTATAAACCAGCGTACTAGGCAAAATATAGATGGCACCTCTCCGTTCATCTGCAGGTCCTTCAAATACAAGACAAACCACCCCTGTCCAGGCAGGAAAAGGAAACAGCTTCAGTAGGGTGCCGGCCCCATATACTGGAAGTGGCAGGTTCAAACCCAGCCCCGGCCAAAAAAAAAAATTGCATAAAAAGAAAAAGAAAAAGAAAGAAACAGCCTCAATATTTCTGTTCTCCAACAGAGTTGCTCAACAAGGAAATAAAAGTAACACCACAAACACCATTCAAAGCACTGCAGAAAACAGCCAACTTGGGTTTGAGCCGGAGGGAAATGTCTCTGCCCCACCCCCCTTTTGCTAGTTACCAAAATTTCTTTGCGTTTCTTTTCTTAGAAAAGTGATTTTATAGGTCGTTAAACAACTATTAAAACCAAAAATGAGCAAAACCCAAAAGCGTGGGTCATTTTTCTTTTGCTATTTTTTTTTTCTAGTTTTCAGAAAAGGGTTTTGAGCTTTGGGATATTTTCCCCAATGTTTTTGTGGGTATTTAAATTGCCTTTCCGTTGGTAACATCCTCTGACTAGGTAGCTAGGGGAAATCCCTCCTTGCATTAGCATACCTGCTGGACCCAAATACAAACAAAATACAACATGGGACACTTCATTTGTCAGGCAGACTGGAGCTCAAAATCACCAGCACCTCTGGATTGCTACATCTGGTTTTCATCGACCTGTTCAGAACAATCTTCAAGGCCCTCTCTGCTTCCCCCAGTTGGAAAGAAAAGGGGGAAGGAAAGAGAGAAGGGAGGTAAGTCCATTCTGTGTGACACCGTCAGGCTGAGGCAAGGAACAGCCCTTTCTAGCTGCAGTATCCCGGCTGGCTTTGGGGTTTAAGGGTCCCGTTCTCTTGCAAATTTCTTTGGTGGTGAAATCTATCAAAGGAATCTCAAGACAAATTACATGGTAAATTACTGTCTCAGTTCTGGCCCGGTCTCTGTGCCCCACTGTTTAGCTCCGACAGACAGCCGTGGGTGAGCTGCTGGAGGAGAGCGTTGGAGATAAGCAGATTACATACAGAGTGTCATGTGTCTCCCGCGACTCAACTTCACAGCCAAACTCCTCCAGCCCGGGCAGTTCATCTGATTCGCATGGGTCACAGGCTGTTTCAGTTAATGCCCCTCTAATGACTAAAGTTTGTGCCCTAATGTGGAAGGGTAAGTAGAAAGGAGTCAGGCCGGGGACCCAAGCGTCTTTGTCCTCCTACCCTCTCTCTCTCTGAATGCTCTTGCCCAAGCTGACTTATTACAAAGGAGGGAAAGGAATACAGAATTCTTTTCAGACAGAAACCTTTTATATCACCTTCCTACGGTTACCCATGCAATTCTGCGAGTCTTCAGTGGCTGTGGATCCCAGGGTAGTGAATAACAAGCCCTGAGATGAAGGCAGAATGCAGAAAACAAATTAGCATTTTGAACATAAAAAAGCCTGGCTTTTAATCCTATTAAGATCATGGCTTATTTTAAAAAATAATAATAATAAATGTCTCTCCCTTCCCTAAAAAAAAAAAGAAAAAACTCTGAAAGAGATACCGATGTTGCCATTTACCATAAATGCTGAAATCAGCAGTTCCTTTGAAAGAAGTTGTTAATATTTGGAAATGGTCGGATTTCCAATCCAAGCTTTGATTGTTATTCTATACTAGCCAGCAAGTGCCAAGGTCACAGGGAGATTCACCTGCAGACTGAGCTAGATGAATCCACTCGGCCACAATGCATGTATAATTTAACATTCTCCTCTCGAGTACTTCCCTGCATTCCTAAAAAATATTTTATTACAATAACAAATTGGTTTCAAAATCATGCATTATGTATTCTGATATTAGGTCTGCCAGTGAAACGGGTATATACAAACACACACATACTCCTAGGCAGGGCCAAAAGAGTACTCGGATGTTGGCCATGCCAGGGCAGAGCTTGAGAAGAACAGTTAATTCCACATGAAACCCACTGTCTCTCTTCTTTTTTTTTTTTATCTCAGTCTGCATATTTGGAAAGAGGAAGAACAAACTGATCATTTGCTATAAATGTCAGTCACCCACCATCCTCGCTGGTATTCTTCCTCTACGAGAAGGCAGAGTGTACCATCAGGCAGGAGGGTCTGGGGCTGATGTCCTAAAACTAGGCTTGTTGGACTCTTCTCCAAGCTCTACTTAAAAAACAATTATTCCTTGAATATTAAAAGTCTTTTCCTGTGATCTGACAGTTTCTACATATACATTTTTACAGCAACTGGACTTTAACAAAGCTTCTTGGAAACATTAAAGATAAAGATATCAAAGCCATCCTCATAAATTTGTGCTAGAAAATACACTTGCTCTGCCCTGAGCTTTCATCGCTGAGCTATCCCCCAAAGTTAACATATTCAGAAAAGTCTTCAAGATTCCCGTCACAAATGTCACCCCCTATACTGTTTCCCGACTGAGTGCTCTTCTCAGCTTTGCAACTTTCATTTGAAGTTAAATACACATTGATTTAGGATTCCTTTACAACACAGGTATGTTTTTCTCATGCTTGATACGGACAAGTTTCTCAAAATGCCTGTTTGCAAATAATTAAGACGAAAATGCTTTTCTGGTTCCTCCCATTATTTTTTTTTCCAATTGTAGTATCATACTGATAAAAGTTCCATTTCATCAAATGAATGAATTGACTTCTAAGAAGGCAAGTTTTCCCAAATAAATGGTGAGTTTCCATGATATAGATGGTATTTGATTTTTTAAAATGTGAGAAAGAAATGTGGTTACATCTTTCTCTTTAGAAAGTGTCTTATGCATGAACATGATTTCTCTATATTAAATGAAAAAAAACTAGTTGATTTCAACAAGGGATTTGTTTTTCATTAACTTGCAAGCTAAACATCATTGGTATGTTTCTATTGGTCTACTAACTTGGTGAATAAAACAACAAAATTCTTCAGAGAACCACTTTTAAATCTCTTTAAATTAAAATCAGTCTAATTTTTATTATAAGACCGATATCATGATAGGCTTTGTATTTTTATGGCAATGCACAGACCTGAAAAGTTTAATTCCCTGACAAGAGCTTTTAATAAAGACAAATCATGAATAAGATCACACACTCCAATCTTTCCTTCACCAAAAAAATCTGCAAACATTGTGCTAAAAAATCATTTCTTCTTAATTTCGTTTCGATGTAGTGATATGACTAGACGTATAGTTTTTCTATAGTGAAATTATAAGGAATAATTTTCTCTAACCTAATCAGTAATTTCTTAAAAATGGGAAATGTTCACAGCGCAGTTTCTGATTTCTTTTGTATTGTAATTTAGGCTGACACATTAAAGGTTTGCTTTTCAGGGGAACAATTAAGAAATCGTTGATAGAAATTAAATATTACTGACAATCGAAAATGCATTTTTTTTTTTGCTCATTTGCAGCATCCAGCTATACCACTCCGACTTCCTGCCAAAGATAATCTAAGCTCAGATAGTGTTAATGTAAAAACGAACTAAAAAGCTTAGTTCTTTTGTGCTAAACAAAAAGGTGATTTATATAAGTAATAAGCAAATTCCAGAGTATGGAGATATATATTTTTAAAAATCATCTAAAAATGCCTTAAGTTGTAATCTGCAGGCTAAATGATTAAACTCTCTCTGGGTTTGTTGGCTTCAGAGCTATAGCTTTCATATTAGCTGTGGGCTATTTCCAGCTGAATGCAAACTGCTTTTTTATTTGTTATTAAAGGTACTTCACATCTTACACCACCTTGTGTGTATAGTATACAGGCCAACCATTTAGGAAAGCATGCACTAAAATAAAATTTTAAAATTTTAGAAAGCCTTCAGCAGTAATTACGTTTCACTCCCAAATACTACAGTAAATAATTATATAGCTAACTTTTTAATACAGGAAAACATAAATTGGTAATACAGGGTACAAATCAAAATGTGTTACAAACTTCTTTTTGGCTGATGAGACATTGTGTCTTGACAGAGGCATTTCAAATAGGGGATAAAGGGTCATTCTAATTCCAATGACCATGATGTGTTTTTATGATGAATTGTAAATATATAACTCATCTATGATAATACATCTAAACTCCCTCATAGAGGTTAAAAATTAAATCAGTGAAAAGGACTAAATAAAATGACAAATAAGCAGCCCGTAAGTTCTAAAGTAAAGTGCCAGAAGTCAAATGTTTTCTGGTTCATCTTAAGTAGAACAGGAGTTTTAACACAAGCCTCTCTTAATAGCTACCCAGGCAGGATTTGAGGAGAATAATTCCCTAATGCCACTTAAAAAAGAAAAGTCAACCAAAAGCATCAAATGGGTTTTGAATCTAAATATTCTTCAAGAAACTTTTCCCTGAATTGGCAGCTCAGAGAATCAAACGGATAACATTACAATAAGGTAGGCACAGTCAACATTCTCGGGTTGGTTCGGGGCTGTTTTATTAAGAGTGTGCCAGGAATTTCCAGTTCTTAAAGAGTCACGGCCTGAATCCAGCTGTCTCCAGTTCTGTCCCCGACCTGGCCATCTGCCAGAAAGTGACACACTGGGAAAGACAAAGTGAGCACAGTTTCCACACACTTCTCAGACCCAAGCTCCTGGCCCCAGAGGAGAAACTCGTAGGGTCTTAAGGCAAGCAGAGAGTTTTCTGGAGCCTCCTCTCTTGGTGGGTCTAATGTTGCTTGGGTTACAGAACAATCACGACAATATAATGCAGTGTGTCCTGGGGTCCCCCCGAAAGAATAAAACTGGAAGCCTGTCATGCTGAATGCTGAACCAGAAGCTTGCACCACGGGGTTCGGTGCCTTGAGCCTGGCTGTATTCACAGGCGAGGCAGACAGATGCGTGGCCTTTGACAAAGGCAAGAGATGGGCATTTCAAAAATAAAATCATCTCCCAATTACAGGGAACCCTTTCTCCCTGGGATCCCAAAGCACTCTATCAAGCTAAATTGGAATCCTGTCTACCGAGCTGCCTTCAATGCAGCCACTCCAGTATAAATTGGATCAAATGCTCTCAGATTAATTCCGGGAAACCTATATTCATCTTTGTATATCTTTATTACAAAACTAGCCACAAGACCGCTCTACATTTTCATTATGAGAACAGCTTTCGGAGTTGGATTACGCCATGGTTTATCCCTCCGTGACCCCAAACCATCTTGTTAGTCCCATTATTGTATATTCATACAACACACCTGAGCCCAAGATAATAAGAGGGGTAGAGGGAAGCAGGGGCTGGAGTGCATTCTGCTGCATTCCATGCACTGCCGTCCTGCAAGGATATTAACCTGCTGCAGGTGCCCAGACCTGCCCCCTGAACCCCACGCTCACGTGTGCTCTCACACCAGTGGGAAGGGAAGGACGGCTGGGGGGCACCTGGACTTCTCAGTGATGGTCAAACCTCACTTCTCCGGGCTGCTCGGGGTGAGGGGACAGGAGCCCTGCACACACAGAAGCCACAGGACGGAGAAACCCCTGACCCTTCACCGGAAAAGAGAAGGATCTTTTCCTGCAAAGGGAGGATGGGACTTGAGTGTGCGTTGGCTTGAAGGTGGGCAGGAGAGTGGTCAACCCTCCTGGCTGGCCCTACCTTTCATTTGAAAAGTTTGTTTTGGTCCAGTGCGTTATAAACAGTCTTAAAACGCTGCCCGCCACTGGCAGGTATCAAATAGCTTTATGATGATGATTAGAATTTATTAAATTATACGCATCTCTATGGATAACACAGCTAATGGAAATAACTATAATATTTCTAACGATTGTTAGAATGAAACAATTTGCCTTCCACCCGCTTTGCTGTCTCTCTCTCTCATGCCTGTGTATATAACATATAAATGTGTGTGTGTGTGTATATATAGCTAAGAAATTTATATTTCTTCCCTAGTGAGGACATGCCTGCAGTGACTCCCAGCCTGCTTATTTTGTTTCCTTCTCTCCTTTACTTCCTTCTTTTCTTTCTTCCTCCTCCTCTTTCTTTTGAAATAATGCCAGCTTGGTTCTTAAGACAGGAAGAATAACCTGGAAGAATAATCCATTATTCATATATTCCAGGGAAACTTTTAAGACTTCGATTTTCTTATCCCTTTCCATGAAATGTGATGCTGAAGTACAATGAATCTGATTTTATATGGAGATGCAGAAAATGAAACAGTCTCATTATTTTACGGGCATGGTTTGGGCCCTCTTAAAAAAAAAAATCCACTGTTTTGTAATTATTTCTCATTGTTAAAGGAAATGATATAAAATTGTATCCAGAAAGATGAGTACGCCTCCATTGTCCTTGGGACCTGAGATCGTCTTGGGAAATGGGTTCTGCATCTGACACTTGGTGAGGGCACAGAATCTCAGGTGTTGCCCTGCTCCCGCTGAGTCAGAATCTACTTCCCAACAAGATCCCCAGGTCACATCTACAAAGTCTGAAAGCCCTGGCAGGGGGCGGAAGGGGGGGAGATTTTTAATTACCTGTTTCTGGATCCTATGTCAGACCTGCTAAATCATATTCTTTGGGATCAGAGACCAGGAACTTGTATATTTTTAAATTCCCCAGGTGATCTAATAACCAACTAAATTGAAGACTTGCTCAATTATGGTTTAACTGTGTGGCTTCTACAGTGACAGCAGCAGTGGCCGGGGGGGGGGGGGTTTCCCCTTGTCATCTTTTTGCTCAGATTTCTCCAGTGGGTCTCCATTGCCTCTGCTCTCTGCAACTCACTGACAGTCAAGGTCCTCTGTCACAAGGCCACCTCCTGAAACTGTATTTTAGCTCCTTTATCTGCCTCTTTCTCCTGCCTCAAGTAAGCCACACAGTCACCAACTGCCCTGATGCCTTTGTCACTCAACAGAGTCTGCCTTATTGCATTCACACCTACTATGTCTCCCCGAAAGAGGGACCTTTGGAGGCTTTGGTACCTCCAAAGACCTGAAGATCCCTGATCACATCCTACTTAGCACTCACCTACGTTCTACTTCTCTTCCATTTGCAAGTGTTTAATTTTTAAATTGGCCACTTTGCACTTATTGACACACAGGTTTTCTGGGTTTTTTTTTTTTTTTTGGCAGTTTTTGGCCGGGGCTGGGTTTGAACCCACCACCTCCAGTATATGGGGCTGGCACCCCACTCCTTTGAGCCACAGGCACTGCCCTGACACACACTTTCAAATGGTCCTCCTGTCATTCTACGTGAATGATTTTTTTTTTAAACTAAGCCATAGGCATTAATAATTTAACTTCTTTTAGGTTCCTTTTTTCTGTCTTTTAAATCACTATTTCCTATGGAGGTGTTCCACCCACCCCAGAGCGCATTGTAGGTTAATCAATTTTCAGAATCCCTTTCGTGGTACATGTGAGAATAAAACTTCAAAAGGCATCCAGGATTCCAGCTAATCTGCCCCGTACCCTCTTAAAAAAAAAAAAAAACTAGGGGAAGTGACATGTTCCCAGGTTTTATTTTTAAAACCCAGGGGTCCGTTCTGAGAAGCTGTGTAAGAGGTTTCCGGCTAAGACCATTAGCACTCTCCCTGCCCCGGGCACACGGCGATTTGCCCTCTGCTTTATTGTTTCTTCTGTATGCTGATTGGTTTTGATTCATTACACAATACAGAGTCCGTGAGAACAGGCCATTTTTCAAGTTAACAGGTGCACTATGAAATTAGATTAAAGTTTTGTAAATTTGCAGGTGGATAAAACATCAACGTGGGGACCGACAGAGGAGGTCCTGAGTCAGAGGAACAAGGCAATACACAGAGACCTGCCTGGTGTGGGGCTGTAGAGTCCCCTAAGGGTTTGCAGGGAGAGACCTGCGTTCCTCCTTCCTCTCTGTCTGTGTCAGTTTCCCCCCTTGAGCTTTTCTTGCCTTGCCCTTTCTCTGGACGAGGGCCTGACTCTGGGTCTTGTCCTGTGTCACTCATGCTGTGGGGCTGTGGGGTTCAGTGGGCAGAGGGCTGCGTGACCCGAGGCCACGTGAGTGTATCTCACCAGAGATGCGCGTGCCATTCAATTCCTCTAAGCCTTGACCAGTTCAGACCTCAATGATTGTGTTCTTCTCCTGTACCCAGGGAGAAATACAGCAGGTTTCACCACGGGAGATGTGCGCACAAAATATATTTTCAGGATGAATGGAAGCCAAGCCCTTTCTTCCTCCCTTGTCCATCTCCTCTGTCTTTCTCTTCTCTGCCTCTTTATTTCTACCTGATCTTTTTCTAAACCACATTCCTCCATTTTCCTAATTTTCTTTTCCACTTGTACATGGTGCGTACCCACTGAAATGATCGCGACGCCCATTGGAAAGAAAACACCCCATGGCACTATTTTTTGTTGTTGTTGTTACCTTTGTTAAAAAACAATCTCAGTTTAAGCAGTGACTGTTAGGACTCTGTAATCTGTACATACAATTTAATCCTGGAGAGAATCAGCAGGGCCCACATCAATCAAGAGCCTTCATCAACTTGTAAAAACAATATTTTGATTCAATCAGATTTAAAGCCCTGAAATTCTTGGCTAATTAATGCAAGGTCACTCGAGGGCTGTGCAACGGTGGCTGGAACAGTGGTCAAATATTTACCCTCGGCACACTCACATTTTGCATCACCCGAGGACCCAAGAGATGGTCGAGAATGGATAATGCACCTGTGGTGGTGGCAGGTTACATCTGGTGCAAGTATTTGGATGAATAATTCTTACTAAGGGAGGCAGAAAAAGAGATGATTCTCCTGTCATCCTGGACACACATGTGCAAGTAAACGTCTGTTAAAGGTGAATAGGTGGGAACTAGCCAACATCCCACTGGCAGGCCTATTCTCATGTTCCCTACATCCCAAGCAGAGAAGCATTGTGCCCAGTCCTTCCTAGAAATTTCGAAATAGGACAGTGGATTCAAGCCATGCAATCTTTTCATTAGGTTTAGATTCTAATAAATTTGCTGTTGTTTGCACTTTGAGACATCTTCAGATATAATGTATTTTGAAGGGAGGAGGCTGTGGGTGCACTTACCAAGCCCTGTGCACAGACTTATTTCTAAGTAATGGATGTGTACGTTAAATACTTTAAGTATTCCATCTGATTTACTTATACAATGCAGAAAGAGAAAGCATTGGGATGTCTCATTACCGATAAAAGATAATAATTTAGCGATTATTTTCTTAAAATAGGGGAGACCGGTAGGCAGTCAGAAAGGAGTTCATGTAGCCATTCCTCAGCCTGTCCCTCCTCTTTCTCTATGTTTGACAGCTCCTGTAAACCCTTTGAAAATGGTATAGGGTGATTCTGGTTGTGATATAGCACTTTATAGTTTTGCAAAATGCTGTTAGTGGGGAACACCCACTAAGGAGTATGTGAGATTTCTCTGCAGTATTTCTCACAACTGCACAGGAATCTACAGTTACTTCCAAACATAAAGTTCCATTTAAAAACTCATCGAATGCACAGTTATAGAGTCGACACAGAATTGGGCAGGCTTTTTCTCACATCGTAATTAATCACTTCCACTCTCCTCACTTTCCAACCTCCCCCCAAATTCTACAAAGAGTGAACCTGGCAAAACAGTTGACAATCCCATTCTCTTTCCTTAATATTGGGTGTCACTCTGTTGTAAATGTTCTGAATTTGCCTTCAAGGAGAAGAAAAGAGACAACAATCTCACCTCTTTTTTAGGTGAAATGTGTTCCTTAAAGGATGGCCAGCCATGGATCTCTTTATATCCTCCACAGCTTTAGAGCTACCACCTCATGAACTGTAATAATCAAGTGAAGATTAGCAAAGCCATTTGTATGAAAGACGGTCCTTACAAATGTGCTCCAGGTCCAAGTACCAAACCTACTCCAAATTAGGAGGCGGTCATTTCAGTGATTCTTGCGGAGGTTTCCGATTGACATCAATCACTGTGGCCAAGCTATTGATCAATCACCTTTGATCACTCCGATACACATAACGAAGTTTGGATGCATGGGATGCTGCCAAGATTTTTTTTTTTTTTTTGAACACTCAAACTGGTCTACCTGGGGTTACTTAATAAAACATTTAGACTGAATTAAATACATACTTCTGTCAGACAACTGATTTGATTTTTTTTCCTGCTATATTAACTGGTTATTTGGATTTTCTAGATACTTTAAAAAGACTTAGAGAATCATAGATTCATAGAATATTAGCACCAAAGTCTCTTTAGAGATGATATTTAGTCTAGGATTTGCCCCCATGCTGCATAGGTGGGGTAAAAAAGAAAAAACAGGGAAGGGCATTTTCATTAAATTTATTTGGGAAACTGAGCTAAAAAGGTTCAATTATTTGATTGTTTCCTCATTTGTTGCAGGAGTCCTCAGAGGCTTTAAAACACTAAGGCACAATGATTCTAGAAGAGGCAAATGTAACACGTGGGTTCTTCCAAGTTCATCTTCAACATAGAACCCCCTTTTCTGACCCACTCAGATCAGAATTCCAATTAACAAGTTCTAAAACACTGGGATGTAGCCCCAACTTTTTTTATAGACAGGGAAAGGGGCACTCAAAGGAGTGATGTGTTTTATTTTAATTACCCCCTTGCTCATACGGAGCTAAAACTAGAATCCAAGACTCTAGATTCCACTCCAGTCCTTCGGACTGAGCCAAAAACATCTGATTTTTATTACAAAATTTTCAAACATATTTAAAAGTAGTGAAAACAGACAATCTCCATATTCCCATTTCTCATATTCAAAAATTCTCTAGATTTTGCTTTACTACCTTTTTCCCCTTTTCTATTATATACATTTATGTAATACATGTAAAATAGTCTAGTTGGACAATATATAAAAACTTATCTGTTACCAGGATTAAATGAAAACATCCTGCCATTAGCACTATAAAGCGCTAATTATTTCATTAGCATTCTTAAGCTAATGATCATCTAATTTCATAATTTCTCCTCTATGTGTTGGAATTCTCCTGGATAAAAGAACTTTGCCTTATTAACTGTGACTATCTAGATACCTAGAAATGTAGGAAGGACAGGACAAAGGGTTTTTTTTTTTTCCTTTTAGTTGCCCATTTTTAGGATGAGAAGTTAATTTTAATGGTATTCAATTAGTCATGGTGGTGGTGGTGGTTGCTTTTGATTTTCTTTATATGAGGGTCATTGGACCCAATGTATTTCAATCAATTATACTCCCTCATCTTTTTATTGTTCACAGTATATAATTTATTGCTTACGAGGGCCCATTTATATTAATCTTTGCATTCTTTTAACATAACCCATTTGCCTTTGATAGCGTCTTTGCTTTCTGGCACAATAAGATATCTTATTTGTGACTTTATATCAGTGGTTCTCAGCCTGTGGCTCGAGATTCACAGGAACTGTATTAAAGGGCCGTGGCATTAGGAAGGTTGAGAACCACTGCCTTATATGTTTCCTGCCACAGACTAGAACCAGCTAACCTTTTAAGACAACTTAGTTCCAGTTAGTGGAAAATGGTATTTAGAGGTCACAATCTGGGCAGTGTGTTACTTTGGGGTCCGTAGAGTGAACAGATCAAGAAACATCCATCTTTCCTTTTCAAAAAACATTTTCTCTATTTTCTCAATGTTTCGAATTATCTCAGTGAAGAAACAATAAGACCACTGACTTTCCCCAAGTATTTTCAAGAGAGGGAAATTTTACATTTTAATTTAGGTCAAAACTCACCAACACAGAAAATAAATTGGTGGCATTAATGAAAGAATGGTTCACCTTTGTTTTTTGTGCATGACTTCATACAAAATATGTTAATTTCCCCTAAAATCCTATCGACATTAACATTTCAACTATAGTAGTTAAGGACCAGTTAATTGTTTCTACTTTGATGTATTATTTATATAAATGGCATAGTTTGGGCTCCTTTATTCACATTTTAAATCATACTTGTTATCACCAGGAATAAAATATTCTTTAAATAAATGGATCCTTGTTACTTTAAAATCAATCTGAAAGATCAAGTTGTGTTTAAGTGAAAAATGATTTTTTTAAAAGTGCTTTATATAGTCATTAATTCTATTAATATTAGAAGAACTGTAAAGGGTTAAGGTTTGCATTACCATCCATGTCACTGATTGATCATAAACTTAGAACATATTTTCCATTCGAACAAATAAGCAGGGTACACACATATTCTTCCCCTTCCTTTCAAGTTCCCACTGAAATTACTGAAACTTTTCGAAAGAATGATAGCATGGTTATCCTCTGAGACAAGATATACATCTGCCAGGGGTGTCCAACCTTTTTTCTCTTCTGTTGCACGTTGGCAGAACACGAGTGGTCTTGGGCCTTAAAACACAAACACTAACAAAAGATGATGAGCACAAGAAAAGGTCCAAAGTATAGTTTTTGCAACATCCAGTGCCACAGGTAAGATAAACAGTCCTCCAATAATCTGGCCTGCAGACTAGAGGTTGGACACCCCTGATTGCTAAAAACTCCTGGAATATGGAAAGTAAATGGAATTGCAGCTTGTTGGTGAAATCAGAGTAAGAAATATTGTAGCATGAAATCCTAGACATAAGAGTGTTCTCCTTAAAGGAATTCCAGGGAGGGTCCTTGACACCATCAATGTAACGACTGTGCCATGTTGAAGTGGGAACTCTTATGAATATAGAAAGAGTTAACTCTTCATGTTAGCTTTCCCTCAGCTAAGGTTGCCAATCTTCATAAACCTAAAATTTATGTACTTATTTCCACAAAATCCAAAATGTTCATATGTCATTTTTACAAACATTCTTCATGATAAGAAAAAAAAACAGAATGGAAATTATGACTGAATCTAATGATAATTATTTTTATATACAGATTTCCTATCTGGACCCAACTCTTGGGGTGATATCAAATGGCATGTAGCAGGAGAGTCTAAGCAGCCAAATAAAATCATCATGCTTGGATTTGGGAATCAGGTTCAGGCACCGACAATCTTATGAATCTCTAGTCGCTATTATACTGCCTTGTTTTAAATAAACTATAGCATTTGATTAATCCAAATATAAAAGGCTATCTGATTCATTTCTTACCCTTATCTTAGGGTATAGGGGAATTACAAGTGCAGGGTTGTTGGAAGTGTCTACAAACTACAGCTTTCACAGAAAGAGATTGACAGGGCCTTGAAAACTAATTACAAAAAGCTCAATATACACTGACTTTCATGAGCTAATCAGGCCCCTTTCCTTTTTGTCTACTGCCATTCCTGGATACCCTTTTTCCCTCAAAAGTGAGTGTATAATATCTATTCCAGCTAAATATTCTCCTATTTGAAACAAACCTAGAAAATCCAAATAAAATATAAACTTGTAAATGTATAACTACACAAAAGAAGAAAGGAATTCTTTGGCATTAGGAAGAAAATGTAGGCTGAAAACTAGAGTTAATCACATAAGCTGACATTGTGAATATTGTAGGAGGAATGGGGCATGTATTTAAAATTTAGAACCCTAGAGATTTGGGTTTTAATGACAAAGTAAAGACAGATAATAAGATTGTGTATCCTGTGTGCTGAGGAGGTAAAAATAACTCTCACATACCTACCTGGAATTTGAGTAGGAAACACATGTTGTACAGGAAGGCCAAATTCTAGAAATTAATTTACTAAAAATTCTTCTAGATAGACATGCTTAATCCAGGCAACAAATACCCTACTAGAGATAAACTCAAGATATACATTTCCAAAATATAGTATGGAAGAAATATATCTCAAAGGAGAATCAGCAAAAGTCATCCATAGCATGTTAAGACCCTCTAGATAGAACTTCCAATAAAATTGGATAGCCTGATCATATTCTGACAGAGACTGTGATATAAGTGTATATAAAATTATTAAAGCTATATAAGAAATAATAAAAAGCCCATATGCTGGAGGTGGCAGGGTCAAACCCAGACCCGGCTAAAAACTGCAAAAAAAAAAGAAAAGAATAAAAAGCGTATGAAAACATAAACTTACTATGAAAAGTGAACAGGCAGCTGGGAATCAAATAGAACACTTTAAAGTCTAAAAAATTTGCTTAGATACAGAAATCTAAAGCTCAAAAAAAAAAGCTAAAGAGAATCCTGGAAATGGATGAAGATAGAATTAGTGAACTGGAAGATATATCTAAAGAAGTTACCCAGAGTATAGAACAGAAAGACATAAATGTGGAGAGAAAGTGTTAAGAGAAATGAAATTTAGAGGGAAATATTCTAAAACACATCTAATCGGAGTCCCAGGAGAAGAAGAAAGAGAAATAAAGATAATGGGGCTGAGAATATGTTTGAAGTAATAAATAGTAAAAGCCAGAATTGTAGAGTCTAATAAATCCCAAACAGGCATTTATTTTGATTTTATTTTATTTATAATTCCAGAGCAGCAAAGACAAAATAAAAAAATAATCTTAAAAGCATACAATTTACCTTTACAGCAGAAACAGATGGACAGCTGACTGCTGATTAGCAACAAAGGAAATAAGAAGCCCACAAATGAAATCAGCAATATGTTAAGAGAAAACAGCTGCAAATATATACTTTAACAAATGGTGGGAGAAAACTACTTTAAGAACAAAGGTGAAATCAAACAAAAAAAAGAAGGCATTACTAAGGAAATAGTGGGGTGTTACTGAAGAAAAGTCTAAAGATACACTTTGAGCATTATCAAAGGTTTGAACATTTCAAGTCAAAGAGAAAGATGTGATGAGGAATGAAAGACACAGAGAGTGAAAACTATGTGGGTGAACACTGACTTTAAAAGAAATAGCTGTGGGGTTAAATGGATAGAAATAAAACATAGCAACAGCTATATGTAGATGATAAACAACAGTTAAAATATCTTAAGATCTTATATAATTCAGGAGTAAGCAAAGGTATTGATTAATTTTAGTATTTGATTCATTAATTTATCTTACAATTAATAAAAACATGAAAAAAAAAAAAGAAATGGGGCATTTAACATCCAAACTGGTAGCAGAAAACATACCTGAAATAAATACCTACTAATCCAAAAGAATTTAAGGAAGGAAAAAAATGTATATGGAAATACGAATATAAAATACAACATATAAGATAATATAAAATAACAAAATTTGAAATAAAAAATATCTAAGGTTGTTCCAAAATTATATTTTAAGAATCTGAGTCTGGGGTTGGGCCTGGTGGCTCACACCTGTAGTTCTAGCACCCTGGGAGGCCAAGGCAGAATGCTTGAGCTCAGGAGTTGGAGACCAGTCTGAGCAAGAATAAGACCCTATCTCTACTAAAAATAGAAAAATTAGCAAGGCTTTGTGGTGGGCACCTGTAGTCCCAGCTACTTGGGAAGCTGAGGCAGGAGCATTGTTTGAACCCAGAATTTTGAGGTTGTAGTGAAGTAGGCTGATGCCACAGCACTCTAGCCTGGGCAACAGAATGAGACTCTGCCTCAAAAAATTAAAAAGAATCAGAGTCTTAAAAGCCTAGGAGAGACCCAACTCTATTATGAAATGTCAATCCAGACCCATGGGAGGAGCTAATTCACTAATTGCAATTTGAGTTTCAGGACAATTTCTCAACACTTGCAGTAAGGAAGATGAAAAAATTAGATAAGTGACTATACTAACTGATAAAAGATTTGTTAAAAACTGGGATGTTTGGAAGTATTCTTATTGCTAATTTTTAGAGGGAATCATAACCAGTAACAAAAAGATATTTGCAAATGACTTAGACGAAGGCTGGATGTTGATGAAGCTCTCAAACATGGCCCCAAACCATCATGGCTACCAAAATGGTTCTAGCAACTGCATCTGGGCTGGGAAAGTCATGATTTATTATTCTGTCTAAAGCTTGAGTTAAACAATAGCAGCACATTGAAATGAAGCATCAGAAAATAATTGAAAAGGAAGCCACATTGTTTACCAGACACCTGCATGCCAGCACCCCACCTCACTCATCGCAAAAGGCCAGAGCAAAAGTGACAGAATTGGACTTTGACATGTGTCTGACAGTCTCAGTAGACTTGTGTTCCGTGTGCTATCACCTTTATCAGAATTTGGAGCACTAGTAAACAAAACATACCCAATGGAAAAATAGTAATTGAAGGGTTTGAATAATTTATATAGTCTAAATGTGTCAAATTTCATAAAAATGAAATATATCAGGTAATATTCCATTTGGAGCAAAACTATCAATACTAATCATATATATTTTAAACAAACAAAACGTGCTTTTCAAAAACGTGCATAATTTCCATTTTGACCTCCAGTGATTTTGTATAGTACAACCTAAATACATAGAACATTATGCCCACCACAGACAGAGGAGGATACACTTCCTTTTCAAGTACATGTGGAACATTTACAAAAATGGGACATATCCTGGGCTATTAATGGCAATGCCGAGCTCAGCAAATGTTAAAGGACTGAAATGATAGACAATGTGTCTGCAATTAAACTAAAATTAAAAAACCTAAAGATAACTAGGGAAGCCCCATGAATTAGGAATTTAGGAAACATTTCTGAAAAAGAGAACCTGTAAGTCAAAAAAAAAATAATCATCACAGAAATTAGCAAATATTAGAATTGAATGAGAATGAAAATGCTGAACTACATTTCAAAACTTAAAAAATGCAAGTAAAATTGTATGTAGAAGAAATCGCATCACTTTAAATGTTTAGAAAGGATGGAAGGCTGAATATTAGTGTAATAAGCATCCACCTTAAGAAAATAAATAAAATATGTCCCCAAAGTTTAGATTTTTAGATCTACATTTACACAGGAGTATTCTGAAGAACCAACTCATTAGTTTGAAAACTGGTAAGTAAAAGGAAAAAATCAAGTATTTGTCCTGCATTTCGTATACTATATATAAACTTAACCTGTCAGCAAATATTTGCTGTGAATAAATTATTTTGTTTTGTTGAGTTCATTGCAGCTAGTAAATACATGTAGATGGCATGTGATAGGATATTGCCATTTTGCAATCATTAATTAATTAACAGATTGAGGCAGTGATTATCAATGGCTATGACATCACAACAAAAAGTGAGAAATAGCCTCATGTCTCCTAATGGAAGTGGATCTCATGCCTGAAATATTTTTTTTAAAAAGCCAAACCAGTATCTGACCTATTTACACAAATTTACACAAAATATGGAAAGAGAGAACATTAATAACAACAGGGAAATGAAAAAAGCAAAGTCCAAATCTTGGGGGAGGTCTACAGAACAAATGCCTTGGTCTTTTTGACCAACCAGCATAAAATGAAACAAGAACAAATTTAACAAATAAAAGAGAGAGAGCAGGGTATCTATAGACTAAAAGAGCCTTAGTAGAGCTATCAATGAAGAAAATGCATGGCTCAGACTTGGCGCCTGTAGCACAGTGGTTACTGCGCCAGCCACATGCACCCAGGCCTGCGGGTTCAAACCCAGCCTGGGCCAGCTAAACAATAACAACAACAACAACAACAAATAGCCAGGTGTTGCGGCGGGCACCTGTAGTCCCAGCTACTTGGGAGGCTGAGGCATGAGAATCGCTTAAGCCCGATAGTTTGAGGTTGCTGTGAGCTGTGATGCCATAGCATTCTACTGAGTGCAACATAGTGAGACTCTCAAAAACAAAAAACAAAAGCATGGCTCAGGAATCATGATTCCAGGAAATGGTTAAAAAAAAACTAAGACAGTTAGGTTAATGGTCATTTACTGAATATTTAATGATATTAAGAAGTTATTTTTAATAATTTTTAGATATAAAAATGTTGCTGTGGCTCTATTTTGTAAAGAAATCCTTAGTTTTCATAGACAGATGGTTACAAATGGAAACATGAACTTTTCTTTAAATAATCTGTCAGGGCCAATAATGCCTATAATTCTACCACTCTGGGAGGCCAAGGCAGGTAGATTACCTGAGCTTAAGAGTTCAAGACCAAGTTGAGCAAGAGTGAGACTCCATCTCTAAAAATAGCCAGGCATTGTGGTGGGCACCTGTAGTCAGGAAGGAAGCTGAGGCAAGAGAATCACTTGAGCCCAAGAGTTTGGGGTTGCTGTAAACCATGACGCAATGGCACTCTATCCAGTGTGACAGAGTTAGACTCTATTTCAAAAGAAAAACTAAAAATACATATTAATAATAACCTTCTGGGGAGGGGAATGGAGGAATATGGAGGAGATAAGATACTATGAATTGATTATTGCTACAAATGGATGATGGAAACGTTGATGGTCATGATATCATTTCCTGTGATTTTATATACATTTAAAGTTTTCCAAAATGAAGTATAAAAAAGAAAAGGGCCATCTTTCCTTGTTATTGATATATATATATACTTATAATATTATATAATATATAATTAATATTATTATAATTAATTATGATATATTTATAATATATAATTTATTATATATTATATACATATATGTTATAATTTATATATAAATATTTATATTTAATATATTTATATTTATAAATATAAAAATATTTATGAAGTAAATATTATTTACTAGAAATAATAGTATTATTTAATAAATATAATAGTATTTTATATAATAATATAAAAATAATAAAATATTTAGTAATAATATTTATATTTATAAATATAAAAATATTTATGAAGTAAATGGCATGCTGGCTGGGATTCTGCCCTGAAAATAATCTCAGGGGAGGGCAAAGTGGATGGAAGTGTACATGAAACAAAACTGATTATGCATTCATAACTGTCAAAGGTAAACAATGGGTGTCTGCGGGTTCATTTTACTATTCTCTCTACTTTTGCATATGATGAAAACTAAAAAGCTTTTTTTAAAATAGAGAAAAATAGAAAGAAGGAAACAATGAAAGAGAGCCCAAAGAAAAGAAAGTGAAAAATATATATATTAAAATAATTCAATAGGACTCCAAGATCTAATTTTTGAAAAGTTTAATAAAATTAAACCTCTGGTAAGGTGGACCAGGTGAAAAATGGAATAGATTTTTAAAAATCAGTGTTAGTAGTAAAAATGGAAATTATCTATAGATATTGCAGGTTTGAAGAAGAAATCATGAATGACTTTATATTAATAAGTTTGAAAATGTAGATAAAATTGACAAATTCCTGGAAAAATATAACCTATCAAAAATGGCCCCTAAAGAAAAAGAAAACCTATATATTCCCATAAACGTTAAAAAAAAAAAACCTTCAATCAGTAATAAAAACCCCTGCCATGAAGAAAACTAAGGTTTCACTTCAATAGTTTCAACAGTGAATATTACCAAATAATACAGGGAAGAAATAATTTTAATATTATATCAACTATTTGAAAGAATGGGGAAAAAGGGAATAGTACCCAAATAATCTTATAGAGCTAACGAAAACCTGATGTAAAGCCCAGACAAGAACATTAGAAGAAAGAAAAACTGCAGAAAACATCACTCAAAAGAATGGGTGTAAAATTCTAACTAAAATATTAGCAAATAAAATCCAGAAATATACTATAAAAATGATAATATAGCTGGACTCGGTGGTACACCCCTCTAATTCCCAGCACTGTGGGTGGCCAAAGCAGGTGGATTGCCAGAGCTAAGGAGTTTGAGACCAGCTTAAGCAAGAGCAAGACCCTGTTTCTATTAAAAATAGAAAAAAACTAGCAGGGCCTCATGGCAGGCACCTCTAGTCTCAGCTACTTTAGATGCTAAGGCAGGAGGATTGCAAGAGATTGAGGTAGCTCTGACCTTCCATGGCATTCTACTCAGGGTGACAGAGTGAGACTCTGTCTCAAAAAAAAAAAAATAGCATATACATATATATGCAAATATGTGTGTATATACATGTATATATGTCCATATATGTGTATATATTTATATATGTGCATACATATGTATATATAGGTATATATAGGTATTTGTATATATATATACACACACATTCACAGATACAAATAGAATTTATTCCAAATAGAAGAGTTTATATAACATTAGAAAATTAATTATAGTTGGCCTTCCATATATGCAACTCCTTATTGGCAGATTCAATCAATCATGGATAGAAAATATAGTATTGAGGTAGACACCAATAAGAAATACTAACACAACAATAATAAATAATACCAAAAAACCCAACACAGTATAACAACTTCTTAGAAAGCATTTACATTGTATGAGTTATCTAGAGATGATTTAGAGGAGGTGTGTAGGGTATTTGCAAATATTAATACTATGTCATTTCATGTAAACAGTAGGATCATCTGCAGATTTTGGTCTCTTGGGGGCAAGGGTGTGTTGGAACCAATCCTCCATGGATACTACGGGATGACTGTACTGTAAGTCACCATGTTAATAGATTAAAGAAAAAAATGATATCATTTACTGAAAAGATCCAAAAAATAATTTGATAAAATTCAAATCTATTCAATATAAAAACTTCTGGCAAATTAGAAATAGAATTGAATACTCCTTTGCCCAATAAAGTGTATTTACCTATGTTAAACATCTTCTCAATATTTGGATATTGAATATTTGAAACTGGGATAAGGAAGGATACCCACTCTCATTATTCCTGTTCAACATTATACTAGAGGTTGCAGCTAGTGCAAGAAAAGAAATGAAGGTACAATGATTGGAGAGGCTGAAACAAAACTATTCATATATAATCGTGAAGGTAAAAAATTAAAAGGAAATCTAAGTGGAGATTAGAATTGATAGGACGGTCTGTTAATGTTATGCGTACTACTGAATCAATCAATATACAACAAGCAATTATATTTCTATGTAATTGAACTAAAAGTTATCAAATTAAATTTGTAAAAGATCCATGTAAAATAGCATAAATGAAATACACCTTGTAACAAATCTAAACATTTATTGGAATAATTTAAAAGACCTAAATAAAGAGAATACCATGCCACAATCATAGATGAGAAGGCATAATAATAATGGGGGGATTCAATGATCTCCCAATGTATCCAGATATGACCAGCAATCTCAATGAAAATCCCAAACAATTTTATTAGTGGAAATTTACAAAAGTAATGAAGACAGGACAAGACTCAAAAGCGATAGGACTGATTTTCCCAGAACTTTTATGAAGCCGTATTAATTAGTGTGATGTTAAGGGATAAAGGATAAATTGGCCAATGGACCAGAAGTGTGTCTGAAGGCAGAGCTGGGAGTATAAAGCCCTAGAGGTGACATTGTAGAATTAGTGCAGAAAGGAACGCCTTTTCAGTAAGTGGTGCTAGAATCACTGGCTACCCATACGACTAAAGATGAAACTGGATCCAGTACTCAGACCGTACACAAAGATTAATTAAAACATAACCACAGCAACTCTAACAAACACATGGAAACCCTATTTTTGGAAACAAAACCATATTTCTAAGTATTTCATAGCTCAAAGAGAAGCCGTGATGGAAAGCAGAAAATATTTGACACTAAATGATAAAAATGTTACCCAGTATACAGCAATATTTGCAAAACATGCACATTTATACCCCAATTCTGCATGATGCAGAACTGCTTAGAGAAAAATATATAATCTTAAATATGTATTTTAGCAAAGAGCAAGGCCAGAAATTAAAGAGCAGCTCAGCATCGAGGTCAAGAAGTTCAAACAGAAAATGAGGAAAAAATTAGGAAGTGGCTGAAAAAGCGAAGGGATTTTTCCAAGCTTTCATCATCCAGGAGCAGAGAAGATTAAGCCCACTGGGACATGTATTGATTTACTAGCACTCCCATAACAAATAAGCACAACATGGGTGGTTTGAAACAACAGAGATTTTAGTCTCCCACAGTTCTGGTGAACGGAAATCTGAAATCGAGGTGTTGGGTAATGCTGGTTCTTTCTGGGGACTTTGAAGGAGAGTGTGCTCCATGCCTCTCCCTCACTCTGCTGGCTCTGGGATGCTTTGGTGTCCCCTGACTTGCAGATACATCACTCTGGTCTCCACCTTCCTCTTCAGGTGGCTTTTGTTCTGTGTCCATGTGTCTCAAACATCCCTCAAGTTTCTCTAGTCTTTGGATTTAGGACCCATGGATGAACTCTGGGGTGCTTTCATCTCAGGATTCTTATTACATTTGAAAAGTAGGTCATGTTCACTGGGGTTATGGACTTGGACAAACCTTTTGGGGACCACAATTCAGCCCATGACAGTAGATTTGAAGGGGGGAATTAATATCAAGAATAAAACTGCTTTCTGCTTATACCCCACCAAAGCCAGTTTAATTCAAGAATCCTGTTATAAGAGTTGTAAGTATTGCAAAGGCAGGGGCAGGCTGCTATTTGGTGCAGATGATATGGTCATCTGTAATAGAAAACCCAACAGAACAGCAAATAAACTATTAGAACTAATAAAAATACTCAGCACTTTTGCCCGAAATAAGATCAACTCACAAAAAATCAATAGCATTTCTTTACCGACAATAACCAACTAGAAAACTTAACAGAAAACATGACGTCATTCAAAATACCCACCCCAAACTAAAAAGTATCTAGTAATGAGCTTAGCACAAAGGAAACTTTTAAAAATGTACTAAAAGCAATAAAGTAGATCTTGCTAAGAAAGAAATATATCGTAGTCACAGAGGTGACAACTTAATCTAGTAAAGGTATGAACTGGCCCCCAAAGAGTCTAAAAATTCATTCTAATTTCAATCAAAATTATATCAGGATTTTTAAGCCAGGTGTGGCGGTTCATACCTGTAATCCTAGCACTTTGGGAGTCTGAGACGGGTGGATTGCCTGAGCTCAGGAGTTCAAGACCAGCCTGAGCAAGAGCAGGACCTCACTTCTAAAAAAAGGAATAGCCTGGCACCTGTAGTCCCAGCTACTTGGGAGGTTGAGGCAAGAGATTGCTTGGGCCTAAGAGTTTGCAGTGCTATGAGCTATTATGCCATGGCACTCTATTGAGGGTGACAAAGTAAGATTCTGTTTCAAAAAACAAACAAACAAAAACTATTCCAGGATTTTTAAAGGATAGCAACAAAATCATACTTATATTTATGTTGAAATATAAATGAACAAAGATGTGGGACTCACTCTCTATATATATCAAGATATAACACGAAGGTATACATAGCATTGGAACATATGAGGTGTGTTGTCAGATCAGATAGACCAGTGAAACAGGTGCATTATTTACTAAATGTTTGAGGGAAACTGATTCACCAGGGAGATAAAAATCAGGTGGCTCCCTACATTGCACCGTATTCAAAAGTGACTTCCAGGAAGAGTAGGAGGTATTGAGTGAAGCTAAACGTATAAGCTTCGAGGAGAAAAAGAATGAGAAAATCTCTGTGATGCTGAGGGGGAGCAGCGGAAAGAAATCAGAAAGCAAAAATATTGAGGGATCTTGACTACACCAAATTTGTGGATTTCTAATGAATGTAAGTTAAGTGCAATGCCCTGAACCAACACACGTTAAATATGAAGAATATACGATGGACAACAGAATGTGAACATCATAGGGAAAAATGGACAAAAGATGGGAATAAGCAATTCAAGTGGGGGAACTCCGAATGCTTATAAGTACATGAAGGTGTGATCTTGCCAATAATAGGGAAAATATATTCTAAAGCCTCAGTTTGATACCACTTTGTACCTACCAGGTTGGCAAACATTAGAAAGTAGAATAATCCCAAGCATTAGCCAAAATACGAGCACTCACATGTGGTTGGTGGGACCCAAAAATGGGAGAGTCTTACTGAAGAGCTATGTGAGACCTTTTTGGTACTGAGTGTCCTTATGACCTACATATGACTCTGTAGCTCCATATTCTCATCAATACCCCAGAGAAGTTCTTGCACAGGGCCCTAAGGGGACATGAATAAGGACGTTTGTCACAGAGATGCTTGGAGAAGCAGGAGGCAGGACTCAGGATGCTTTTGCTGTAAGTAATGGAGCTCATTATCCTCCTTTCCCACTCATAAATAACTTCTTCATGTCCCTCCTTCTGTCAATAACATCACCAGTATCCCTGTTACCCGTGCCCGGGACTGCTCACCTGACTGTTAATCATTTTATTTATTTCTGCCTCTATGATCCTCTTCTGGCTCATTAGGTCCCAGACGATGGCCTCCAATAACCTCTAGCAAAGGGGACCGAGGACTGCTTGGATGCTAAATCCAGTGGACAGTTTTCAGCCCTTAATTAGCTTGACCTCTTAGCAGCATCAAAAGAATCAATGATTCCCTTCTCAACATAGGATCTTTCCTTGGATTCCGGATTCCTTCTTTGTTGGTTTTCATCCTTCATCTTTGGTCACATACCCAGGCCTCTTCCCTGGCTGATGCCTTACTCACTCGTGCACCTGTGGCCCCAGTCTACCCCGTCTTGTATTCTTTTTTTTTTTTTTTTTTTGAGACAGAGCCTCAAGCTGTCACCCTGGATAGAGTGCTGTGGCATCACAGCTCACAGCAACCTCCAATTCCTGGCCTCAAGCGAGTCTATTGCCTCTGCCTCCCAAGTTGCTGGGACTACAGGCGCCCACCACAATGCCCAGCCATTTTTTGGTTGCAGCCGTCATTGTTGTTTGGTGG